>JXPZ01010446.1:559-18093 GCA_001014575.1 Themira minor
AAAACTATGTTTAATAAAAGTTATAAATTATATATTATTTATTTTATTAATTTTGTGAGTACCGGCATCAGTGTATTTAAACGTGAAAAATAAATTGACTTTATGTATTATAATGAATGGAGGAATGAAGGCATGTCACATATATTCAATTATATTATTTATATTAATTTATTAACATTTTATGAAAACAATTACTAGCAATAAATTATAACAATGTATAAACATTTTCTTTGAATTACGTAATATCATTATTTCAATAAAAATTATTTCTAAAGCAGTATGAAATAAGTCAAACTACTAAAGTCAGAATCATACGTGAATTGATTTCGAAACAGGCATAAAATTGAATATTTTATTTAAATAATAAAAAAACACACCGACTGCTAATCCAATACAAAGAATTTTTACACGTATGCGCCAGTATTGTTTGGAGTCATTCATTAAATTAACAATTTTCAGGGTTTCAGATTTTGTTTCATCAATGGTACCATTGTTATCCACAATGAAATGAGATTGCTCACATTTTTTTTCCAATGGCATTTGCGCAGATATGCGCTTGCGTGCATCTTCTTCGGAGAACACATTACGTAACATCAAACGCTTCAATTGAGTTTCTGGATCGCAAGATACAGTAATTATTTTGTATATAAAGTCCATTAAGATGCCTGTTTCGAAGAGCAGTGGTAAATCTAATACGATATATCTACGACCGCTCATGAAGTTCTTAAACAGACGGAAAAATATGGTTCTATGAATGATTGGATGTGTAATCTTATTTAAGGCAATACGAAGGTCCTTATTATTGAAAATTATTTTTCCCAATGCCTCTCTATTGAGTTCCTTGTTTGGGTGGAATACTTCATCACCGAAAATGTCACGAATTTTATACCAACAGGGTTTTCCTGGTTCCACAACTATTTTAGAAAAAATCATCCAATTGTCACTTATTAAAACTGAACAAATTAAACAAAACTGGAACTTACTCTCTCTGGCTATTTTATCTGCGTCAATCACCGGAATTCCATTATCCAAAAATACTTGGGCCACCGTGCTTTTTCCGGTGGCGATTCCACCAGTTATTGCAACAATAAACATTATTTATTTGGAATATTCTATTATGTTTGTATTTCTAAGAATTTAGTCAAGTGAAAATTAGGTCTTTTCAGAAACCACTCATAGTCGGTATTCGATAAGAAATTCGATTTCAATATGAACAATTGGGATTGATGTCATGTGTATCATTAATTCAATCAAATTCTTGTAAATGATTTTCAGCACAGAGAAAAATAATAAATATTCTTTCTTATGGGATTTTAAATAAATGTAGTAAATATTAGTGATTAAAAACGATTTGATAGTGTTTCCTTTATATTAGTAAGATCAGATTAAATGAATCCTTAATTTTTCTTGTTGTTTTGACAAGTTTTCTTATATTCTTTCTGACGGTGAAATAAAATTTCACTTACGAAAGAGAAAATGTATATCAAATCTTTATTGATAGTAGTTTCAGAGTTATGTATTATGTGTATTGTAATTTTGTTCCAATAGACAAACATTTAAGGACTTCATGTTTAAAAATAAATCATGCTAAGTTTAATTACCATAACTTTCTTGTACATACATTTTAGTTTGATATTAAGGCATATTTTTATATTTTCATTTTATTTAATAATCCGATTTTGAGCAACCCTGTAACGCTGAATATTTTATGTATATGTATGAAGCATAGGCAGTCACTCGCCATTTTAGTTTTTATTAAGATTCTCTTTTTGTGAATTATCAACCGGGAATTTCGTTGATTTTGCATTAAGGTTGTCACTTCATTAAATAAGACATCCAGAATAACTATATTGACTGATTGATTTGAATAAGAAAATAAAAATGGTTGATAAAATTGAGATGAGCTTGGATGATATTATTAAGTCGAACCGCAGTGAAAAACCGAAGGGCGCTGTGGGAAGAAACAACGCCGGACGTGGTGGCCGGGGTGGACCTCAACGGAAAGGAGGAATTCGTCGCACCGGTGGAACTAATGGAAGCATCCGCAAAGCAGGTGGTATTGGAGGCGTA
Source organism: Themira minor (assembly GCA_001014575.1). NCBI lineage: Eukaryota > Metazoa > Arthropoda > Insecta > Diptera > Sepsidae > Themira > Themira minor. The sequence goes on from JXPZ01010446.1 coordinate 2,630, forward strand.
AATCGTAGTCCCGGTGCCATACAGAAATCAAAAAACGCAAGGGTAATCAAAAAGAAATTCAAATTGTAACCTAGTTTCATTAAGTAGAAAAATCACATTGAACTAGCGAAATCGAATTGCTTGCCGAAACTTAAACCTTATTTTTTTAAAATGGCCGACTACTAAATTGGTATAATGCTAAAGTTACTTTCCAACAACAACTATATCAGTCTTAAGAAAAACGGTATTAAGACCGGATTATAAGCAAAATCGGACATAAAACACACGTTAATTATTGTATATTACTTATTTATACATATAATGTATAATTGAAAAAAAAAAAAAAAACAACTGTTCATCTTTAAATAAGAGCTAAACGTCTAATGAACAATATAAATATATTCTTCAATGTGAATATTTCAATGATAGAATCCCGTGTAACGCCATTGTCATTCATAATCACATACAAAGGCATACCCAACTTTAACCGAACTCTGCTTTTAGGGTGATGTGAACAGCGCTTGGAAACACGACATGTATGAAGGTCCCAAACGTGGAAACATACTCAAGACTCCAAATGATTTAACAAAATTAATTGTTTCAAATTTGGAATATGGCGTTTCGGACTCAGATATTCAAGAATTGTTTGCGGAATTTGGACCTCTTAAGAAAGCAGCTGTTCATTATGATCGATCTGGAAGGTCGTTGGGTGAGTGCCTTTCAATTTGTTTTTCCCACACTATAGTGCTATAAAAATGTTTATATTATAGGTTCTGCTGATGTGGTTTTTGAACGACGTGCCGATGCGGTCAAAGCAATTAAACAATATAATGGAGTTCCTTTGGATGGACGACCTATGAATATTCAATTAGCTACATCTGATGTGACGGCTCTTACACGAATTAGCCGCATACCCGGAGCTAATATGGTTAATCGGAAGAGGAATGATATAGGTGTATCGGCAAGACGTGGAGGTATTTTTAAAATTAATTGTATTTAATTGAAAAGATTATTAAATGTTATGTTGAAATTGCTTTTATTTTTAGTGTCTGCTCAGCGCCGAGGCGGTCCTAACCGTAATAAACCGGCCGGAGCTAATACGACAGGTCGTCGTGGAAAAGGTCCTGCTCCTACCGCTGAAGAGCTGGATGCAGAGTTGGATGCATATGTTAATGACATGAAGATCTAGAAACCGATTTCACACCAATTTTTCATTATCTTCTAATCTAATATGACATAATTCTAAGTGATCACACAATAATGATATAACTAAGATAAGGAGTGAGGAAAACAAACAAAAACGTACATTTGTACAATACGAGCAGGTTTGAAAACTAACATAAGACATACACACTATTCACGTAGCCAAACATTAAACTTATAAAAACAAAAAATGTTACATGGTGATGTATTTATACTTTTCTTTTAGAATATTACTTTGGACAAATTAGTACTTGTAAGTAACAAATAATAAATGAAATGAAAGCCACTTACAACCGTACAATCGAGGTGTTTTTGTTTCTGACATGTGTCGAGTGTTAGTCATGACAAAGAGTCGAATTTGTATACATAATTTAAACCGAGGGAACTCTAAGCGAATTTAATATTTCATTATTGTTGTTTTCATTGGTCAGCTCCTATATTAGATAGGATTTAGCTATTTATGTTTTTTCCATTGACGAAAACGAAAAAAAAATTGTTTAAAATACTATTCGTCCAAAAGTCTGGCAACACTTTGGTTGTAAACTATATAGACAATATCTATATTGTATAACATATATAGACAAGACTAACCTAATTATTGATATTATTGATATTTACTTTCCCTGTGTCTTCTATTCTACTGATCTGATACAACAAATACATCCTTGGCACAAACACTTTTGAAAACGATTACTTAAAAACAAGTTACTATTACTACTAAAATAAAAAAAAATTCAATTAAGTTCAACTAAATTTCAAAATCGCATATTCCGTAATTCATTATTTGGCATGTTTTAGCATACATTTTTATAAATTTTAACTGTCGTCTTTAAGCACATTAAATTGTAAGTGTAGAAAGGACCTTAGAATGGTTATAAACGTAGCTTCTTTTGACTTATGTACAACCAACTTCGCCTGATTTTTAGCTTGTGTAACCACAACCAACTTCGCCCCTAAAAATGTTTTAGTGTAAATGAGTCTCAAATGTCTCTCGCAAATTATATGTAAAATACGATATCTTTTATAAATTTTTCTTCAGAAGTATTTTGATGCAATACTAAAAAGCAATAAGCTTAAAATTGTATAATTACTGATAAAACCATTATTCAGTAGTGTTGAATCAGTGCATTTACCAAACCTTGCGTGGCGCCAATAACGCATTTTTGGCGCGAGTTTTCTGTTTCCATTTGGATAGTTTTTTTACATTAAACACCAGTAATTGTAAAAATGGTAGATCGCAGTGACAATGGTGAATAGACAAACATACTGAGACTTTAATTTACGATTAAAATACAAATTTTTCTTACAGCTGAATCTTTTGACGATGCCGTCGAAGAGCGCGTCATAAACGAAGAATACAAGATTTGGAAGAAAAATACGCCATTTCTATATGATCTAATTATGACGCATGCCTTAGAATGGCCCTCATTGACTGCACAATGGCTGCCTGATGTGACTAAACAGGAAGGAAAAGACTATTCAGTGCATCGCCTAATATTGGGCACACACACTTCTGACGAACAAAATCATCTGTTAATAGCAAGTGTTCAATTGCCCAGTGAAGATGCCCAGTTTGATAGTTCACATTATGATAATGAGAAGGGCGAATTCGGAGGATTTGGTTCTGTTTGTGGAAAAATAGAAATAGAAATAAAAATAAATCACGAAGGTGAAGTAAATCGAGCACGTTACATGCCTCAAAACGCCTGTGTAATTGCTACAAAGACGCCTTCTAGCGATGTGCTTGTGTTTGATTACACCAAACATCCAAGTAAGCCTGAACCGTCTGGTGAATGTCATCCTGATTTGCGATTGCGGGGCCACCAAAAGGAAGGCTATGGACTATCCTGGAATCCAAATTTAAATGGTATGATAAAATATTGCATAGCACCAAACTTACATTTTTTACAATATTTACAAGTACAAGTTTTTTAGTTTAGCATCTTTTTATAATTTTCCATAAAGAATTTGGTGATATCTGTGTACACATTTTTTAATTTAATAAAGGTTATTTGCTATCGGCATCGGATGATCACACTATTTGCTTGTGGGATATTAATGCCACTCCAAAGGAACATCGTGTTATCGACGCCAAAAACATTTTCACTGGTCATACAGCGGTAGTAGAAGATGTGGCATGGCATTTGTTACATGAGTCCTTGTTTGGATCCGTAGCTGATGATCAGAAACTTATGATTTGGGATACGCGCAACAATAATACATCAAAGCCATCTCATACGGTTGACGCACACACAGCTGAAGTTAATTGCTTAAGTTTTAATCCATATTCGGAATTTATTTTAGCCACTGGCTCAGCTGATAAAACTGTCGCATTATGGGATTTACGAAATCTTAAATTAAAATTACATTCCTTTGAATCACATAAGGATGAAATATTTCAAGTGCAATGGTCGCCGCATAATGAAACAATTTTGGCTTCATCTGGCACTGATCGGCGCTTGCACGTTTGGGACTTATCCAAAATAGGTGAGGAACAAAGTATTGAAGATGCTGAAGATGGTCCACCTGAGCTTCTCTTCATACATGGCGGACATACAGCAAAAATATCCGATTTCTCATGGAACCCTAACGAAGCGTGGAATATTTGTTCAGTGTCTGAAGATAATATCATGCAAGTTTGGCAAATGGCGGAGAATGTTTACAACGATGAGGAACCGGAAATACCGGCTTCGGAGTTGGAGAGTGGTTCCGTTTAAATTTCATATGGGTTGCTAACTGCTTCTGAATTATTTCATTAAATGTCTTTTTTATCCAATTTTATTTTATTCGGCATTACCCCCGCATATATTTCTATAAATTTAAAGGAAAATATTTATGTTTATTATTAAGAAATAAATTCTAAAAATCCAATAAAGTCTCTCAAGTGAAAACTACGTATCCGTTATATACTCTTTGTATAAAATTTAATTAAGTCATTTCAATGAGTATAAATTACATCTGTTATACAAATATCTAATCCAAAAAGTAATTATGCTTTTGTCCAAATACATCTATAACAATATCCAGAGAACGTACGCTGAAACGACTTCGTTTACATGTTATTCTGCCTTTAACCACTTCATCGATTTGTATATGTTGCGGCTCATTTAGAAAGAAAACCGTCTGTTTCCAGTGGGTTGAAATATCAGTAGGCCCGGTTCCAAACATTATCGGCTCAGGTAAATCAAAGTAAGTGTCAAAGTAACCAACCAATGAGTTTAGGATTCCATCTTTGACACACCTAAATTCAAATTCGAATGTAAAATTTGAATAATTCAGATCAACTGTTGTTAAGTTCAGATCCGCTATTTGGATTGGCTCCGTTAGTATATATTGTCCATCCACTACTTCAATCAAAGGTTCATGCAATACTTCCTCTCGCATATTTGACATGTCTAAGCCATATACATCGTTCCAGAATGTAACATACTTTTTATAAAGATCTTCGCTTCCATAACCAACCAAACTCATTGTACATCGATTAGGTAATACAACACCACCTTCCTTTAAATGGTTATCCCGTGCATATATTACACTATCTAGCATTCCTTCGAATAACAGAAAGTATCCCATCCACTCAGATATTATAACATCAAACTTCTGCTGTGGAAGCTCCGTGTCCTCCAGTCTGCCCTTTACCAAAATAACATTTTCAATGTTATTACGTCTATGAAGATATAATATTGTATTTAGCATTAATTATTATTTAAAAGAAATATTAACTACTTACTTTACAATGTCCATGGCGTTATATATAATATCAGAATTATCAACACCAACTACTGATTTTGCTCCTGCCTGGGATGCAAATATTGATAAAACTGATGTTCCACATCCAACATCAAGCACATCCTTACCACTAATAAATGTTTTATTCAGAAGAAGAGCGTCACGATAGGTAGTTGTTCGAACTACGTCCGATAACATATCGTGATGTATGGAAAATCGATCGTAGCTACTAAAATAACCTGCATCCCCTTTAGAAGATAATTCAGCAACACAATTATTTCTTGTTACAGGTTCCAAGGCATTATCCTTTTCAATAACACGCTGAAAACTGATTCGCATTTTTTCCATGTCTTCTGCCGCTTGCTCTAATAGCAGGGCTTGCGTTTTTACTGTTTCTTGTAAAGCTTGGACTTTAAATACCAAGTCGTTGCTGTTCTCATCTTGCAATGGAGACTTTTGTTTCAACGATTCTTCGTAATCTATAGTATTTCAAAGAGTGAGTATATGTAATTCTATTTTATATAGTATGTGTCTTAACCATATTACCATATGTTAACCAGGGCTCATATTCCTTTGGTTTCAAATATTTTTCATTATCCCAAAGTACAGTACTGCATGATAATAATGTTTCCATACTTATGTCACCACATCGAATACAGTTAATAAGTTTTATGAAGGAATATTGATCCATTTTATGTTTGTTTTTTAACTGTTCTAAATCTACACCATGCATAGTTTTTAAATGATCGATGCCAAGTTGAACCGACTCTGAGATATATGTGCAAAACAAACATATTGTTTTTTCCTTTTCAGGTTCCATTTCTTCATCATTGCTCTCAGATTCATCGGACAATTGTTCAGTTTCTTCTTAAAGATAAGGATTTGCTATACAGTAATTTATATAAACTTTTTTTAACTTTGTGCTTACCTTTTTTCCCCATTTTTGTGTATATCAACAATTTTGCTTCACGTGGTAGCGTTTTCACGTGTTCATTCAATTCAATGAATCGACTTCAAAATTAAGAATGATACTAAACTACAAATCATAAAAATTGGGGCCTTTGTTTTTTAAAGAGATTTGATAAGTAAATATACTTGTAACTAGAAATGCCAAAAAGGAAATTCTAAAATCTCAGTTATGGGCGTAATGAATTGGAGGAACGAAAATATAATAAAAATTGTTCTTTCACATCACATTATAATTCACAATGAACTGACCTGCAGATTGATGTGTTTCTTTCAATAAATTCCACATACTTGACATATACAAATTTATAGCAACATTGTCTTTGTATAAGAGTTATTATAACGATATTAGCAACGTTGAAATATTATTGTCGGAATGTGACCTGTCAGCTGTTTGTATTAATTCAATACTTGCATAACTACGGTGCAGCCATGAATTTAGTAAGTTCTATATTGATAATATCATTCATAGTTATAAATTACTAAAGTAAATATTTTTGTTGATTTTATTTCAAAGAGTGTTGTAGCATCAAGGAGTTTATATCGTTGTCTATTACCGCACTACAGCACTAGTAGTTCATCAATTCATCATGAGCCGAAGACTACAGTGTCAACTCCTACAGACAATAAAAACGAAAAAGATAAATTGTTTAGCAAATTAGAAATTGAGTTGAGGGGTATAGATCCTGCTGTTTTAAAGAGTTATTCCTGGTTTGCTACAACTGCAGCTAATCATTTGGATATTAAAATTGGAAAATGGTTTGTTAATCTAAGGTTCCAAAAAAAAAAAAAAAAAAAAAAAAAAAAAAAAAACTGTATTTTATGATTACTTTTACAGTTGGGCCCCTCGTAAAGCGATTCATGAAAGAATGACGCTCTTAAAATCCGTTCACATCTATAAAAAACACAGGGTTCAATATGAAGTACGAACCCATTTCATCTATATGAATTTTCATAAATTAACCGGCTCGACGTTGGAAACTTTCCTCGAATATGTGGAGCGCAACTTACCTGAAGGTATAGCATTAAAAGCTGCGAAAACAGAAATTTTGAACTTTCCTGTGCATTTAAAAAATATGCCAATGGACAATGTCTAAAATTTGTAAATTTTTGTTAGTCCTACTATTATTATAAATATTATATGAATATTATATATACAAATGTTAATATAACACAAAATCATTTAGGAAGTGTTCCAAAAAAGGAAAATATTCATTCAATTAATAATGACTCCATAATAAAATAAAATCAGATTACACTCATGTTCGTACCAAATTCTGTTGTCCTACAGTTGAGCTAAGATGCTTAGGTTTTGATATGCTAAACAGGGTTGAAAAAGAAAATTATTAGAATGATGTAAACACATAAGAAGGATGTGGTAGCCTTGAAACCATTACCAAATCATGTCGAAATAATCTCCTCCTGTAAATACTATACTTAACCAGGACAACTATCTAAGAAGATATCCCGTTCATGATAAGTATAATATATTGTTCAAGTTTGCACTTTAGGTAAACATATAGTGTCGTTTACAAAAACCAAGTGCAAGTATTATCACCATCCTGACCGATTTAACATGGATAGACACATTAAAAAAATTTGCATAAAAAATGAATTTTTGACTTCTATAAGGGAGGTACTTGAACCCTTAGACTCGGCGAAATTTGAATGATAAGATACATAAGTACATACAACGGTTCGTTCCAAAATCATTCGCTCAGATAAAGCCCATTTTAATACAAACCTTCGTATTACAAAAATAACTCCTCACCCCAAAATTGGTTCTATCACAAGAGATGTCTAAATCAACTCAAGAGGTGATCCTGACATGGAACTTTATTTGTTCTCCTTTGGCTTCTTCCCTGCGTTACAAATGTAATGGCTTTCCTTTTCTTTTGGAGGGTGTAAAATATACGGTCCCAGCCGTATAGGCTATAGATATTTGGGTTATTTGCATTTCTGTACTATTAAGTCTAAAGTTTCTTAATCTAATTTAGAAATATCACACATTGGTCAGCCCAATCTATTTTTAGTACGTATGTGGCCAGCGATAATAAACCACATTTTATAACGATAATAAGAATTAAATAATTTCTTTTTAATCAGTTTCAAAAAGCAATACTCAATGAACCAACAGACATTCACATACATATTTTAAAAACAAGTAAAAGTGCGTTGGCCTGGCCGATGATTTGATACCCTCCGTCGTAGCATGAACACATAATCTGTTCATATAGTCTAAAACATGCAAAGCCACAATCAGAAATTATAAAAAAATATTAGTATTTCGTACATTCGTACAATTAATTTCGTACTTTCAACAGACATACAGACAGGGCTAAATCAACTCAGGGGATGATCCCAATTCNTATTAGTTTTTCGTACATTCGTACAATTAGTTTCGTACTTTCAACAGACATACAGACATGGCTAAATCAACTCAGGGGATGATCCCAATTCAGAATATATAAAGCTTAAGAACTTAAAGTTCTTCGGTGACTCCTTCTCTGCGTTACTTTGGAAAGTATAATAACTAACAAAATGTTTATTAGTCTATGTGACTACGTAATACACTACATTGAAAGCAATATTTAGAGCAAATTCATTATATTTGCACTTGGGAACACAATTAAGAATGTAATGTTAGCTTAAATCGAAAGCAATAGAGCCGTTATCGTGATTCAGACTAAACCACGTGTTTAAGAATACAAAAAGGTTTAATTATTTTTATCCCCCTTATTCTGTGCGTTACAAATGAAATCACAAAATTAATATTCCTCTTTTGGAGGGTAGAGCTAGGAGCAGAGAATTCGATAGGAAAGTTTAAAATGTTTTACAATTTAGATTGCACCTTAGTTTCTTGCTAAACTCCAAAGGAATTGGAATTAAAATATTTAGAAAAACTAAAAGAAAATATGTATCAATTGAAATATATACCATTTTTAGCGATTATTGCTTTTTCGTCTGTTAACGTAGTTCCTATTGAAGCAGTATTGGAAGACGCAATTATGAGTATGCTCAATGAATTCCGTGCAAGAATGTGCCATCCAATTCCAACATTGGGACTGCCAGCTCTTGATCCATTTCAAATAACTCACTTGGAATATAATTTAAACAACAAATACGTTATGGAGTGAGTTTTTATTGAAATTAATAAAATTCAACGAACAACACTATCACTTGTTATCATTTAGCTTCTCGGGCACAATGACGAATTTTAGATTGACTGGCTTATCCGATGTTGTAATAGATAATCTAGTCATAACAATGTTTCCCTTAAGCCGTTCGTCGTTTGAAATCACCATGCCTTTGACGTCTTTGAAATCTTTATATACTGCAAAAGGTTCGATATACAATATTTTAAATTTGGCTGGAGATGGAGATGCTGAGTAAGTTTTATAGAATTCGAACTTTAAAAATACATATGTAAATAAAAACAATATTTTGCCCTATAAAAATCTTGTTTTTACAGAGCTTGGGTAAAAGATGTTCATATTTCAGTCTCGTGGATCTTCAAAAAAGGCGTTACCATGGGAATTCGCAGTTTACAAATGGGGGTAAAATAAGGACAGCAATGAAAAATACAAGTGAGAAACTTTTAACTGACTTAAATGTACACATTATTAATTTCAGATAACGATTGGTGAAATTTATATAGACTTTGAGAATTTAATTGAGGAAGAACGCATTAATGACTTCTTTCATGCATTAATAAATGAAATTGGCTTGGAGTTGTTGAGCGATGTTTGGGAAATAGAAAATAAATTCGTAATATCAGCCATTGAAAGGGTAAGAGTCATCATAAATTTTGTATGAAACCGTAAATAATATTTTATACCTCTCTTTTAAAGATAATTGACAATTTTCTAAGTAATTTTACATTGAAAGATATTATTGATATTATTTTAAGTGGAGGAGGTGATTCCAACATCTGGGGTGATGTTCCTGCTGATTGTAGAACAAGTCGTATAAACGGACACTGAATGTATAAAAATGACGTGTAATTATTGAAATAAATGAATTCAGTTGTACTGCAAAAATATAATCTGTTTTATTTATGGAATATCAAATTAATATAATCTTAACAAATGATAAAGAAATACCAACTATACTAATATTGCCAATATAAGAACAAAAAGTGTACTCTAACTTATATAAGCAACCAAATATATTTTCTGTTCTCCTCAAATTGGAAAATAACTATTCAATAACTAGCACCAATGCAATTGTTTGCCGCGAGAATATTCTGAAATTTCAAAAAAAACAACATCAACAAAATAGTGACGTGTTTTTAAGAAAGTAACCAAACTGATGCATGTACTTTGCATGTACTATGGAATTTCCCATATAGGGTTGTAATTTTTGAACAAATTGACATATTTAATTTCTGCTGAAACATCTGTTCATTAATTTATAAAAATTGTCTAAAAATACATTTACATTATAATGAAAGTGGTAGTGCAACGAGTTACTTCTGCTAGAGTTACAGGTGACATATAACATCTTTCCAAATGTTAACGATTCCAATCTTTTCATATATTTATTTGATTTATGTAGTTGGTGATGAGACAATTTGCTCCATTGGACGCGGACTTTGTATTCTCGTTGGCATAACTAAAACTGATACTAGTGACGACGCTGCATATTTGTAAGTACAATGACGTGTGGTGTATTATTGGATTATACTGATTACGAAGCATTTAAAGATCCCGCAAATTATTATCCCTTCGATTATTTGAGGACCAGAATGGTAAGCGTTGGCAAAAGTCTGTGAAAGACGAAGAACTTGAGGTTTTGTGTGTTTCCCAATTCACACTATATTCTACATTGAAGGGTAATAAACCAGATTTTCACTTGGCCATGCAGGGAGATTCTGCAAAATCAATCTATGATCATTTTGTCAAGAAACTGATGTTGAATTATAATGAACATAAAATTAAAGGTAAGTTAATATAATGTAAATATAGGTACAAATGCAATTTAAAGTTCATTTTATAGAAGGAAAGTTTGGTGCATATATGCAAGTGCATATACAAAATGACGGTCCTGTAACTATTCAGTTAGAATCGCCAGTGGCCCTCTCGGAAAAATCAGATTTTAAAGATAATTCTAGTAAATTTCAATTGTGTTAACTACTTTTATATACGAGTTTTGGTAGTGGTTGTTTAAGGTAAATTTTGATGTACTTTTCAATTGTTTTCATATTGCAAACTAAAAAGTTTAGGCAAAAATAATGGTTTGTGATCTTAGATGTATAGAATTTTAAATGCGGTAACTTTCTTTCATACACTAGTTGGTATCGAAAAGGGACAGGGATTTTCGTACCTACTAAACTTTTTTTTATCGGAACGCAAATTTATTTGCAACATACACTATAATTAACTATCAAATTATCCTACATATTTTGATCGGGCCCGCTTACGGGTTCAAGTATCTCCTAAAAATAGATCTATATAGGGAGATTGTGCAGACTATCACCTTACTGTAAAGTACTTTCCACACGGTTCTACAAACTCCAAAAATAAACGGAGATGTGATTAGAAACAGCTGACGTTTTTAAACTCCAGTCATTAGCGAGATCATCTTAATAATTCATTTAGTCAACTAACGTCTATGATTTAAAATTTATACGATAGAACATTTCGAGTGGAGTACGGCAGTAGCGTCGGTCTTATCGTCTTATAAGATATATAAAGAAACCCTCGAAACTAGCCATACATTTGAATATTCTTCATATATGGCTGATATGCGCATGTACATTTCACCCTGTGTCACGGAAATATCTCCCTTTTACCTGACGAATATAGAAATCCAAAGTCCGATGATGTTTAAGGTTATGTGTATTCTAAGATATTTTACTAAGTAAACATTTTAACACCTTTACTTGTAGAAAGCACATTGAGACAAAGATACTATTTACTTTACAATAACTCAAAATTCAATTAAGATCACAATGTTTTTTTATACTATTCAGTTGTGAGTCCATCTGGACTCACTGGAGAAGTATAAACACCATAACTAGTCCTTCTACTAATATAGACATAAATCAAAGAGCCCAGTAATATATGTTAATATACTAATTGACCCTTGGTTTATCAATAATATTAATACCAACAAGAATATAAACGGATAACACAACCCTTAAATAACTTATACGAATTGATGAGAATTGCTTTGATTTAAGAGAAGAATAATAATTCTTGATACAATTAAACTATTTGATATTGAGAAATTAACTCCGATAGCGGGCTAAATTGACAGTAATATTGAGAAAGTTTAGGAAACCTCCGTTATTATGTTTAATCCACACAAAATAAAACTTCAAAAAATTTTCCAATATGTGACATATTGTGCATATATATAGCATGTGCATTTATTGATATTATAAAGATGAATTCAATTTTATGTACTATTATTTAGTACATTTCTCTTCAATTATTGTATTAAAAAATATAAACTTTGAATAAAAATTAAGTTAACCACTTTCCTCTATTAAAATACGATGTATGTTCTAAAAGTAATTGAACTTTTCAAATTTCACGCTTTGTATGTATTCTATTTTGAATTTTTTTTATTAAATAAAAAAATAAATTGTATGCACGGTTTGTTAAATGTTTATGCTCGACAATGCAGTATTAGGAAATTATAAAGAATATATATCTATATATGTATTTCTTTTATGTAACATGACTTTGATGTTTTGGATTATGACACAAATTACATCAAAAAGAGAGATACAAACAGACACCGCGAAATTCAAGTAATTATATTACTTTTAAAAATGTTCATAGCGAAAAGTGGTAATAGCAGTAGTACATGTAGCTATATGGGTTACAAAGTTATATATGTATATTTATGTTGAAATATTACTGAAAATGAGAGTACGTTTGATGTATATTTGGGTGAAAATAAATTAAATATGATGAGGACTATATGTAAAAATACATTGCATCAGGAAATTTCCTATTGCTTCCATAAACATTTTTTTAGTGCAAGTTATGTTTTTAATGTTTATATTGACAGTGATTGTAATTAAATATAAAGTATTTATGTTCTAGTAAAAATTCGAATGTGTGCTTTACCATTTTTCAAAGAGTTACATATTTGAGCATTTTATTTAGAAAGAATTATTTTTAAATTATCAAAAACATTAAAATTTTTTTTGTTACCTTTTTTGTTGCCTTTTTCATTACAACAAACGCTTATTCATTTCCAAATAAGATGGTTAATAAAAATATATAATTTTCGATTTGAGTATATGATATTTTTGTTCTTTTTCCCAAGACAAAATAAAATATAAATATATTTATTTTAAGTTAGAACAAAGTACATATGCAACAATCAAATGCATTGTTGATGACGGTTTGATGACTGATCGGTTGTATGTTAATAGGATATAACATTTAATTATTATTGGCTTTTTTTACTTTAACAATTGTGTATTTTATGCTTCAGTTGCATAAAATACAAATGTCGTTTATGTAATATTTAATTTTTTCATTTGAAGTTGTTTGATTTAGTTCAACTACCATTTATACCATATTGGTTTTTTGCTGAGTATTACACGAAGTGCTGACGCGCTATTACCAAAGTCCCGATGAGAAGCCACCTGGAGGAATGCGATTTTTGTTAATGATTTGGTTGGCGCCATTAACACTGATCGAGTCGTTTCCAGATTTGTATCCTTCACCTGTTACAGGGTTTCCATCTACATGAGGGAATAGTTAAAAATATAATAATTGAATTAATAATAATTTATTTGCAAATAAAATCAAATAAAAAACACAATAGGCCAGGCCATAATGTGATTCGGGCCGCAGTTTAATATTTGCTCTTACAAATATATTAATGATATTTGTGAAAGAGGTACTAAAATAAAATGTATATTTCCAATGTTAGAACCCGGACAATTAACACACATTTTTTGGTTGATCTAATTTGGGTTTTGATAGGGCTATATATTAAAAAAATGCTTCACTGATTCAGGAAACCGTTTGACCATTTCCAAAATTTTAACAGACATTGTCCAATCGACACAGGTAGAGATAAATCTCGGTGAAGGTGATTATGGAATCTATATGGTGTCCTGTTATATGAAGTGGTGTGTGTGGAGGCGTGAAAATAAGTTTGGAATAGATTTCAAAATGTCCAATGATTAGAACTCAACCTCGACGGCTTTTCGGTTTCTTTGGTTTAATGCCACCAACACCATCTTCACCTAGACCACAGCCAGTTATGGGATTACGTGCACCTTGTGGCTTTGCACATTTTTCAGGGCATAGGTTCAACGGATCCTTCCGATTAATTTCTGGAGACAATTCCGATAAAGAATTTGAATTATCTGGATTGCATCCAGAGTCACAACGGGTCTGTAATACTACATCAACTTTTCCAATGTCCGCATTATCAAATTGTTTCGAATGGGCGGATATGTTTCCTGAATTTTGCTCACAGGGAAGATCATTGTTTATCTGTGATTTTGGCGCTGTGATATTAGGATTTAGGATTGGAGTCGGCTTATGTTCTTCAGGACATGCGGGATCGACGTCTGTTAAATTACGTTTAATAATTAAAAAATAATGATTTGAATATAATATATTTTGCAAAAATGAACTTATGTAAACCGTATGAAATCAATTGTATTACTTACTGGACATTTTTAGAACTGTCGATATAAATAATACAAAATATATGCAGCGTGGGGATTAAAAACACCAAGTTTAATAAAATATATTTTCGATATAGACAATGTACAATTGTAAATCAAAATGTTTGTTTCATTTGTTAATTTTGTTGATTATGTAAGTTATTACTTGATTCAAAACAATAACATACTATGATTATGAAATCACAAATATTTGCTAAGTTTGTTTATATGTAAAAACATCGACAAGTTTGTTCTATACTCGTAAAGTAATTTTTGTTGATGGCTTATTTGAATTCCCATATTTTTTAAGTTTTTTTATTGGCGTACTTTCTTGATTTTTATTCTTACCTGTTTTCGATAAAATATTTATTTTCAAATTTTCGGTTGATGATGATACAGACGAGGATGCTGACGAAACTGATCCACTACTCTTGCCGTTCGAGTTATATCCATTGGTGACATGACCATGGGATAACAATTTTTGAGCTGCCTCTGTTTTAGCACCAAAGGGTATGTTGCTCTTCATGTGGTTTTTGGCTGGTGTAATTGGACGTTCTGCTTCCCCAAACAGACGTGTGTATGAATCAATGTTTCTTTGTGCACGTCGTTGCTGATCGCCTTTACAGTTTCAGAGGTTTAGTTTCATAATTGTTGAAATGAAAAAATAAGTGTTGAGAAGATAAATAAAGAATATTATTTAATTTTAATTTAAGTTTCAATGAATGTGTAACAGACTACCATATATTTTGTTCAAAATACATATACATTTTAATTGGCCATCCATTTTAAAAACAATTTGAAAACCATTTAGATGTTTTAATGGACCACAAATCGCCAAAGTATTTTTATCTTGTTTAACCAATGATTAATGATTTAATGACATTAATATTGACAGTGAATATTGAATATTTTAGAATATACTTCGAATATATATAATATA
>JXPZ01010446.1:26896-40963 GCA_001014575.1 Themira minor
AATAATATAACCATAAGTCTATTATTTGCTCAGTCGAATTACATAAAGGAATTATCGATATATAATATATAATATTGACGATAACATATCGATAATTTTCGATGCGTCGTTGTATATCGGCCATTGCTATACCATGTACACATTATATTTACATATTTTAGTTGATTATTAACTAACAAATACATTACGTGGAGTTTTGCTAGAAATATAAAAGTGTTTAACAGTGACAATATGTTAGACCCACTTGTCAATACAGAGGCCCTAAACTCTGCAACGTATGTGGATAATTATATAGATTCTGTTGAAAACCTTCCTGATGATATACAACGTCAATTATCGCGAATTCGGGACATAGATGTTCAATATCGAAGTATGTTGTATAATATTTCAATATATTAAATATTTGTTTGTGTAGACCTTGCGAACATTTTGCAGCACATCTACGGGATGTGGATCATTATTATGATCTATGGAAATCGCTGCAGAATGATGAATCTTCATCCAGTAGACGATCACGAGCTATATCCCGTATGCACCATAGCTTGATACATGCACAAGAACTTGGGGACGAGAAATTACAAGTTGTAAACCACTTGCAAGAAATGATTGACCTTAAAACAAGGCAACTTGATACAAATCAAAAGAACTTAGACTACAATATGGATAGTCAGCAACCAACCAGTGATGCGATACCACCAATGTGCAGTGATGACGTTAGTGGGCCAATGCCATCAAAACTTTTGCGAACACAGAGTCCCCCGAGAGGTAGTATTTGTTAAAAATATGCGAAGTATTGCTATTTTAATTAGACTTTTCAGGTAGTGGATGTTCCACACCAAATTCTGAAAGATGCAGTCAGATAAACCAGTGTCTACTGGTTGGAAATAGCTCGAACATAGTGTCCGGTAACAAAAGGTCACGCCGTCGTAATGATAATGTTATTATTAATATTAATGCATTGGTAGTTGGTTGTAATGATTCCAATTTCGCTAATGAAGTTGGCAACTTATGTGGGACTGAACGTCCTGGAGTGTTGAGGCATTCCACTATAAGCAGTTCCGTACATAAGAAAAATTCCTCACATATTCAAAATGCCTCTTCCAATTGTATCGGCAGTGTTTCCGGTGGTACCAATTCCGGATGTGGTACTAATTCCAGTAAGAAGAAAAAACGAAAGGCTCGAGCAGCCCAATCTTCTGCAGCAAATAATGTTCGTGAAGAAACTCCACCACCTGATTCTATTGATCCCGATGAGCCAACATATTGTATTTGTAATCAGGTAAGTACTTGAGTTCCTAAATTAAATATTACAATTAATGTTGTGTATTATTTAGATATCGTTTGGTGAAATGATTCTTTGTGACAACGATCTTTGCCCTATAGAGTGGTTTCATTTTTCATGTGTATCTTTGGTTTTTAAACCTAAAGGCCGTTGGTACTGCCCTAATTGTAGAATTTCAGGGGAGAGACCGAATGTCATGAAACCAAAGGCTCAATTTCTTAAAGAACTGGAACGTTATAACAAGGAAAAAGAAGAAAAAACTTAAATAAAGAGTTTAATTTCCGAATATTTTTACTACTATTAACATAACGTATTGTTGGTCAGTTAGGAATCTGTCCGTCGTACATTTAAAAACATAAACGTATCTTTAAGTTTAATGCATTTGAAATTAAATAAAAATATAATATAAGGCAATGTTAAATACACCATTTTTGTAAAGAATAAATGTAGATAAATATCTGCAAAAATAAACTATTAGCAATTGGCTTTAATTAAAGTCAAGGTCTTTTTTTAGTTACTTCAACCATCACTTTTTTAAAAATGCATTTATATTTTTAAGGTTTTGATTTCTTTAATACGAATTGTCCTTAGATACTTGTGGAAACATACTGTAATTTATCACTTTAAATAGTTCGCATACAAGATAAATACAACTTTGAGAAATGGAAGGTTAAGATGGGGAAAACACAAGGTATAATTTTCTTTCTTAAATAGATCGAATTCCGAATATTGGACCCAAATGTCGTAAATGCGAATATTCGTCGGTTCTTTTTTTCTACAAGGTTTTGACGATCATTCTGNTGTTCGTCGCGAATATTCGTCGGTTCTTTTTTTCTACAAGGTTTTGACGATCATTCTGTTAAAGAAGTCACACGGCGAGAAGCTATTTGGTACCAAGGTTGTTAGGAATCGAAAGGAGTAGTAAGGTCCTTACAATGACAATGGACAATAAGGTTTTGGTCAGCTTTTTAATATAAGCTTTGTCGGGATATGAAATTCAGAAATTAATTATTAGCTTATTGATACAAAAATATAATTTTACTGCAAATATTAAATTAGTTAAAATGTAAATAACAAAAAAATTAATTAACGACACCAAAAGCGTTCGCATGTTGCTGTAACGGGTATTCAAAACAGCCGTAATAAGGCAAGGCATTGTAATATAGATTATAAAATATATTGTATGCTTTTCACTAAGAAGGATATAAAAGCATGCATAATTAAAAAGTGAATTATGTTTTTCTGATGTTTATTTATGGTTTTACAAAAATAAAATTTAACATTATGAGCACAAACACGTGTCTTCTAAATTAGATTTTATCCACGGAATGAACTTACTAACTCTGGTGTAAACACCAGGATATCCATCTCTTCCACAGCCCACTCCCCATGACACAACACCTACTATGAAATATTTGACGCCATTCGACAAAAGAAGGGGGCCACCGCTGTCGCCCTGCAAATAGTTATTACGAATTTTTTAAAATTAGCTCAGATATGTACGGGGTTATTATATTTCTTTAGGTTGTTTCAATTGAATTTAAAAGTTGCATAGAAAAATAGTGATTATACCTGGCAAGAATCCATGCTTGGTCTACCCGCGCAGATCATACTTGAAGTTATTCTAGTGCTTTTGTACTTTTGATTTCTACATTCTGTGATTGACATTATAGGTACTTTTACCTGATTGACAATCGAAGGTAATTCACCTCCTTCTGATGTCCGGCCCCAGCCAACAACAGTGCCAATCCGACCTACATTAATTTCAGAAAATGTTAATTATTTATGATATTAGTAAAATACATTTTTTAGAAAACATAAAAAGTTTATACATCGGTTTGGAAAATACCATTTTTTGTACGAATACCATTTTTTCTTCATTCTCATATTGTATAAACTGTATTGACTACTGGCGGAACTGTAACGGACCAAAAAACGTCAAGCACCGGAATAATTTTGGTTTACTTCATTCCTTTTGTTTGTTTTGAGCCATTTGATAGAGTGTGAAATGATATGACAATAAAAGATATACATTACTTAAACATACAACTGTCTTATTTCTTTGTCTATTATAAGTGTTATATAATTGATTAATTTAATATTGTCCAAAGATATATTTTCCTTTAACAATTTAGTCAAAGTACATATGTATATGTTTGTAACTTAGTATATTTTAGTTTCATCTCAATTTCACATTATCTTCTATTTTAGTCTTAAGACTTTGAACAGTCTTTGACTTATACTTTGTTTATCAGTACATTTGTAAAGCGCAAAAGGAATTGTATTCTGAACAAGGATCACATAAGGAGTTCTTTTAAGCGTTAAAATAGATAGATGAATTATTTTGTATAGTTGCTATCATTATTTGGTAAGCCATGAGGAAAATGAAAGAAAAATTGGAACACGTACAAAAAGAAAGCATCGGCCAAGCCAAACAATATTACTTGTTTTTTGTGGTTAATTTATATGTTATTTACCTGCTGGATCATAATTAAATCGGGGTAAACATATTGGTTTAATAATTTTTGAAAATACGATAGGTTTTCTTAATCTAAGTAAAGCAATGTCGTTATTATAAGTATCTGGGTCGAAATTTCGATGCTTAACTATAACATTCACAGCTCTTTGTATTGCTTTTGATTCTGAAGTAATTTTTTGATCGTGGTCACCAAATATAATTCTTATTTTGGATCGACGCAATTTCTTTACACAATGCGCTGCTGTCAGAACATAGTCCTTTGTCAAAAGTGATCCACCACAATGAAATTTTCCATCATATACAATGCGTGCCATCCAAGGGTACTGATTAACACCAGTAGGTTTTCCTCCAACAATTCGTATTTCCTCATTGGAAAACCCACAATCTGCAAAATGGATGTTAATAAGTTCAAAGGAAATTATATAACTGAAATTAATTATAACTATAGAATTGACTTTAGGATGTTACTTTAGTGTTTATCTCGAAGATAATTTAAAGAAATTAAATAATTTTTTCTACTTGTATGGTATATAAGATAAACGTCAAACGATAACATCTTTGCATGTGTGCAGAACGAATATATATTGAAAAAAATTATCTTGTAAATTACTCATTTAGGACAAAATCCTTACATATAAGGATTAAACCTTCTAAAACAATTAAAATCAGTCAAATGTACTTACCGCAGTCACATGTTTTTACATTTATGTCATTATTATTATAATCTAAATCCTCGTCTTCTTCATAACCAAAGGTTTGGGATAGACCTGATCCAATTCGAAATATTGCATCAAAAAAAAATTTACTACTTCGGTTATTTACTGATTTGACAGTAGTTGTTAAATCATTATATGAATCAAAGACACTTTCATTGTTTCTTGTTATATTGACATGTTCAGCTAAAAAAATATTAAACATTAACGTAAAAAAAAAAATTGTGATAGTCTCTACTTTTATTAACATCTTAAAGAGTTAAAAAGCATTTTGCATTTCAAAATTCAATTGAAAATGTTTTATCAAAATTTAACTTATAATGAGAAAACTCTGTTTTTAGGTTAACCAGTATTTCCGTAATCAGTAATATACAGTTCTATTGATATAAAAGCTTTTGTTTGAGAAAAACAAAACATAACATATTTGAACATATTTCTATTACAAAAATCTTACAAATTCTATTCTATAT
Organism: Themira minor; assembly: GCA_001014575.1. Lineage (NCBI taxonomy): Eukaryota > Metazoa > Arthropoda > Insecta > Diptera > Sepsidae > Themira > Themira minor. The sequence goes on from JXPZ01010446.1 coordinate 31,841, forward strand.
GGTTCAACATTACTTGATATTTTAGGTACACGCAAAACTGTTTCAATATAGTTTTGTTGTGTTCTTAAAATTTTAAGAAATTGGAAATTAAAAGCAATTGGTGAGAGATTTTTTAACTTGACTACAGAGCAAATAATATATAGAGAATTTTTGTTGAACCGTCAGTGAGCAAGTGAGCGGTTCGTCTATGTCCAAACACAGAGTAAAATATATAATAAATAGAGAAATTTTGTTTTACCCTCAAGTGACAAGTTGGTGTAGGTCCCATTTAAAACCTTAATCCCCAGACAAAACGGCGGTTTTGTAATTTTTATTCTCGTCTTTACATCTCATTCGCTGCTTGCGCTGTGCACTTCGCTTTATTCACCGTAGCACAGATATCTTAGTACACTTGGTGCGACAGATTCATTGCCTAAGAACTGCCCTCTTATTCTGTTGTTCGCTTTTTCTAATATCATCTGGATTGTGCGGGCGACTACCACTCTGGTCTTGTGTGGTACGGTGCGCTGTTCGTCCGCTATGAGAGGCGGGTGGCCTCCAAGGACAACATTCATCCCCTTTCCTCTCTTTCCACAGTCTCCCGATGTCCAGTACGAGGATTCATCCAAGGCCAGGTCTTCCTGGATCCTAGTACATACGAATGACCTTCCTGTTATTCTTAGGCGGAGGGGCCAGTTCAGTCCAACGTCGATTTGGCTGATAAACGCGGTGATTTGGGATAGATTAATATCTTTGATTGGAACTAAATGTTATCTACGGTGTGAAACGGAAAAGGATTTCTAGTAGGTGTTATTCTTCAAGCCAGCTGCTTCCCATCTTTTAAAATAACTGTTATATAAAACTATACACTATAACTATTATGTAAATCTATACTATATCTCCCTGAAATTCTAGTGTTAGTGTTATATAACAAAATAGTGTTAGGCATTGTGTTTCGATATCATCTTCCGTAGTCTACCCACTTCGGATCTATCTCTTATGCTAGAGCAGAGTTACATTCATGTGTTACGTTCCCGTTGAAATTAAATATTTTTCAGCTACGTTTCTGTCCTTTATAAGATCACACTATTTACCGTCAAGATCCTTATGCAAACCTTAAGGGTCTTCTTGTCTATTTCCACTACCAAGGTGTCGGATCCTTTTCATGCAGTGCTGTCATGCTCTCTTACAAAGGCAATTCAAGTCATTCAAACAACCAATACATCAACCGTAATTTGTTTGGTGAAGTCAACGGAGGAAGCATTCCATTACCAAGAAAAAAAAAATTTTTTAAATACCTCTTAATGCCAAAACTTGACTTGTGATTTTCGTCGAGGGCGCTTACGGTCATACAAGCTACCAATAAATTACCAGAGATATCTCGTCTACATGAGACTTAAAATCAGCTCGAATTTGGTTCTTTCTTTTGTGATCCCTAGTGATCGTGGAACTATTAGAGCAACTATAAATAAAAACCCACTTCCATCGAGGGCGAGGCCGAACCAGTTGGACAATATTGAAAAGAGACCAAACCTGCTTAGGATGCTACACTGTTATTGAAATTTGATTCGGTCCTTAAAATAGAACATTCGTTTGTTTTGTTTTCATTCCAACCATGTATAGCGATTGTAAAAAGAAAAGATAAAAACCTGTTTTTTTCTTCTAAATTTACTGCGCAGAAGAGCTGACTGAATTTCGAATTTTCGGATTTCATCATGTAGTAGTAGGTAGTTAGGGAAGAATTAGAGATATTAGGGATATAGGATGGTGAGTGCTTGAAATATAATGTCTCTTTTTGTATTTGGTGAAAAAATTTCTTCAGATCAGAGAATAAACATCCAATATGTGGTGATTCAACTATAAATTCAACAANCCAGATCAGAGAATAAACATCAAATATGTGGTGATTCAACTATAAATTCAACAAATCCGAATTATGCGTTTACAGCTTATTCCAAAGTCAGGTATTCCACAGGGAAATAGACTCATGGCAATAATATCACGTCAAAGTCGGTCAGCATAAACTATTATACAAAAAGAATCTCCAATTTTTCAGTAAGCCAATAACTATTTTCTTTGATATAATGAATAAAAACTTTTCTGAAATACATAAACGGTGGCTATAGAGTAAAATGAATGTATGGACACGTCTAAAGTCCTATTGGAGTATTATGGATCATTGAAACGAGTATCGGAGTCCTCCGAAGAATAGGAAATATTATTTGAACAATTAAAATTTTTGCATAATTAATTGGTTTCCACCTTTTTTGTGACCATTAAATTGTCAAAGTTAATTTTAGAAAAAATATAAATGTTATAAGAAATCACGGACCGATTATAATTAAATTTTTTATCTACAAACAAACATTTCAAGTTGATTTCGTTATTTTTCCTTGAAAACTACATCCTCGTCCTTCAAGTTTTCAGTCGATAAGAATTAATAACATAAACAGAAAGCAAAACAATATCAAAATCAACGTAAACCATATACAGTTATAAAGTAACAGCCAAATTATGATGGCTTGACGTAGAAAAAAATCCCACTTATTTGTAAAGCAAGCACACTTCCCTACATTCGAGTTTATATGAGAGATAACACTTTATTATATTATGAATTATCGTCTAAACTGAAGCACACCCTACCTAATTTAGTGAAATTTTTCCCAGTGAATTTGGGTTCAAAATTTTGAGGAAATAGGTCCAAGCACAATTTAATTGAATATTGAGAATTCATGTCCCCACTAAATTAGGACCAAGATCTGTTGCACCAAGTGTGCCTCTGACTAAAGTGAGTGAAGCGATGTGTGCAGCACAAATAAGGGATGTGATGTAAGGAGGACAATAAATATGGCAAAACCAGACTGTGTCTTGCGTCTTTGGATAGAGTTTTGGGAGTTAGTAGTGTTAAATGTGTTCAAAAGAATACTTCAATTTTTAGTGATTGATAAGTTAAATTGTTAGTTAATAACAAATAAGTTTGTTTTTTTGCAATAGTTTTGTCTAAAACGCAAAAGTACCATAATTTTAATTCATACAAATTTGAATGTAATTCAAAATGCAATATCAAATTCTTGAAAATTAATTGTTTAAAATTAGAACAAAAATCATTTTAATCAATTTAAATTGAATGGTGTATATAAACATAAAAATATCTTTTCATATCAAATATATTGTCACAACGAAATAAGAAGAAGAACATACATATAAACAGCTGGGTTTGGTTAAAACTGGTAAGCTTGCCAAGAAAATTGTATTTAATTATTTTTTGTACACAAATAAAAGAACACACAACTGCCTAGATAATGAATTTGCATAAGATATTGCAACGGCGTGAATACGGATTTCGACAAAAAGGCGAGACCGATTTCATCATGACTCGAATCTACAACAGTATAAATTCTTATAATTCATCCTGGAGTTCCGTAAGTGCCAACACTTATGGAGGAATATTTAACTTGGAATTTTCACCAGAAGGGTAAATAAATTTAATTTTTATTTAGATATACAAAACAATTTTAACAAATTGTATTATTTTAAAGAAATGTGTTGGTTGCAGCTTGTGAAAAGAAATCGATTCTGGTTTTTGACCCCGTCAGTACGAAGTCAATAAATCAAATAACCGACGCTCATACTGATAACGTTAATTGTGTGAAGTACGATATAACAGTTTACACGAATCTAACTGCAAATGCGATAAATTATGTGATTCCTTATATACAGATTTCTAGACGACCGAATGTTTGCGACTTGTTCTGATGACACAACAGTGGCCCTGTGGGACTTGCGTTATATGAAATCCAAAGTTCGCAGCTTACATGGTCATTCGAATTGGGTGAAGAATATTGAGTATTCTCGCAAAGACAATCTATTAGTTACTTCAGGATTCGATGGCTGCATTTTCACTTGGGATATTAATTCTTATACAGAACAAGGATTTATCTATCAGAGAGTTTTTCACACAAGTGGTTTAATGCGATGCTGCATTTCGCCGGATGGCACCAAATTAGTTATATGCACTACTGGCGGATATTTAATGATTATCCATAATTTGAATTTGTCCACTCTACACAAAGACTTGTGTGGCTTTCGAGTAAGTAAAAACTAATCTAATTTTGTATAATTTATTATCAATCCTCAACATCATAGCCAAGTATTTTCCGACTAATGCAAATGGGTCATCAATACATACCACAAGCAGCTAAGTTTGATCACGTTTTTTCTAAGAAACAAAAAAAGAATCGGGTTGAGTTGGTAACAGATTTTCCAGAAGATAATGATGCCGAAGTCATATTGGCCTTACAGGTTTGTTGGATTATTATTTATTATTTTAGAATGAACTTTTTCATATCCTTTTGATTAGATACACCCGTATGGCCATTCATTTCTTAGTCGAAATATAAGCGTTGATGAATCTACTGAATGGTCTTGCGTGCACGATATAAATGAAGAACCGGGAGATATCACCGATCGTCTGAAAGAAAGAACAAATACTCGCAAACGCAAACGTGTCGTCGTAAATATTGGAAACGAATATAGCACTGAAGTTACCGAAGAGTCTGATGATTCCACAGATGATCCGATTCGTTTGAATCGGCGACGTTCCCGTTTTTCTGTTCCATCATGTATGTTTATGCATTTGTAGAAATGCGGTTGTCATATTAATTGTCATTTATTTTTATATAAAGCCTCCGAAGCATCGCAATCAAACGTGAACTTATCGAATTCGTCCACATTTAACACAGCAGCTCGTGCCGAAACATTTGTGCCCGATATTTGGGCCGCAGAAGTAACCGTTCAGGATCGCGCGATACGGCAAAATAGAGCCAGAACTTCAAATTCCGTGACCGGTTACAATTTTGTGTATGCCATAAGTAGTGGTGTCATGCCTGCAACTTTAGGGAATACTTCAAACAGGAATTCATCTGGTGTTTTTGATGCAGCTATTAACCGGAATGCAGAGACGAATCCTGCTGCAAATAATGAGTCACCTATAGACGTACGTCGACATTTAGATTCCATGATATCACAAAGTGAGCATAGAAATATCTTTCAAAACCCAAAAAAGCTTATGTATTACATACAAGAGTCCAATAATGGAAAAGGATTTATTAAGGAACCGTGTTTTTCATCGGACGGTCGAATTATTTGTTCACCATATAAATCTGGTGTCCGTTTATTAAGCTTCGATGAGATGTGCATTGAATATCCTCGGCGTAGTCTATCAGTAAACGAACGTCCAGCAAAGCAATTAGTTGAATTAAAAACCCTTAGTAGTTCCCATCAAAATATTGTTCTTTGTTCAAAATTCAGTCCGCGCGAACCTTTACTAGTGACAGGCTGTCGACAAGGTAAGATAGCCTGGTATCGTCCTTTATTATAAAAACAGATTAAAAATCTAATTCGTTAGATCAATGAAGACTTACATTTCAATATATACATAGGATAAAAGTATTTTATGTAAAAAAAAGGTTACAAGGATTTCGGAGAAAACAAAACACTGCGAGTGATTTTAAATTTATGAATCAGAGATTCTGTCAATATTACAACAATAAGATAAGATTCTATCCATTGAAATATACGGATACCGATAAGGTATATGTTGTGTTGCCACTCATAATACATACAATATTGTATTGATATATTTCGTAGGAGTATCATATTCTCAGTTAAATGAAATGAACGGTGGATGAAAATAAGTTAATAAATAAGTTTACGTTTATGTTATGACGGGTTGATATATCAATCTAGCGGATGAGGTAGCTCCCTTACAAAGCTGTTCATGCCCATATGTAAATTTTCCAAGGGCTTACTATATGAAGTTATTAAAGATTATTTAACATAAGTCTTTTTTGGTTTTGATAAATGTATATTTTAACGATAAATAATATTGCAATAAATATTTAAAAATAATCCGTTTAATATTTTCGATATTAACAAAATAATATAAGAATATCTCGTGATGAGTATATTAAATTGACGCATTAATTAGGAATAATTGGGACAAACTTTTTTATCGCAATAAGTATGTCAGTAAACATTTTTATAAACTATATTATTCTTTGCACTGTGGTATAAACTCAGGCTTAACCAAGGGCAATGAAAATTCAATACAGCCATAATATGCTTTGTGAGTCTCATCCTCAACTAAGTAGGCAAACAGAATAGCTGAAAACTTGTTTTTTCCGCCAATGTCAATGTGTTAAGCCGCAAACGTGATTCATGCACACAAATGAAGTTGGGAGGTGATCGCTATTCCGGTGATTACTTTTATGAGCTTAAAATGCAATGCTCCTTTCAATTGGGACATTAGGCTATCTCCCAAAAAAAACCTTGACAGCCAGACACAGGGTGGTTTTTTTACCTCTCAATCGTTATTTGCGCTGTGCAAATCGCTTTATTCACCGTAACACAAAGCTCTTAGCATACTTGGTGCGACAGATTCATTGCCTCCTCGCTCCATCACACACTGCTTTTCGCTTTGTTAAGTTACGTTCTGCTTGCGTCGCAGTTGATCATGTGTACCAGGTCGTGGTACCTAGCAAGACAATTTGCTTTGCCTGAGAACTGTGCTCTCATTCTGTTATTCTCTTTTTAATTTTCTCTGGATCGTGCTGTCGGCCTCCATTTATATGATTTGCTCACCTAGCAAAACAATTTGCTTTGCCTGAGAACTCTGCTCTCATTCTGTTATTCTTTTTTTAATTTTCTCTGGATCGTGCTGTCGGCCTCCATTTATATGATTTGCTCACCTAGCAAAACAATTTGCTTTGCCTGAGAACTCTGCTCTCATTCTGTTATTCTTTTTTTAATTTTCTCTGGATCGTGCTGTCGGCCTCCATTTATATGATTTGCTCACCTAGCAAAACAATTTGCTTTGCCTGAGAACTCTGCTCTCATTCTGTTATTCTTTTTTTAATTTTCTCTGGATCGTGCTGTCGGCCTCCATTTATATGATTTGCTCACCTAGCAAAACAATTTGCTTTGCCTGAGAACTCTGCTCTCATTCTGTTATTCTTTTTTTAATTTTCTCTGGATCGTGCTGTCGGCCTCCATTTATATGATTTGCTCACCTAGCAAAACAATTTGCTTTGCCTGAGAACTCTGCTCTCATTCTGTTATTCTTTTTTTAATTTTCTCTGGATCGTGCTGTCGGCCTCCATTTATATGATTTGCTCACCTAGCAAAACAATTTGCTTTGCCTGAGAACTCTGCTCTCATTCTGTTATTCTTTTTTTAATTTTCTCTGGATCGTGCTGTCGGCCTCCATTTATATGATTTGCTCACCTAGCAAAACAATTTGCTTTGCCTGAGAACTCTGCTCTCATTCTGTTATTCTTTTTTTAATTTTCTCTGGATCGTGCTGTCGGCCTCCATTTATATGATTTGCTCACCTAGCAAAACAATTTGCTTTGCCTGAGAACTCTGCTCTCATTCTGTTATTCTTTTTTTAATTTTCTCTGGATCGTGCTGTCGGCCTCCATTTATATGATTTGCTCACAATTTTTCTATGCTCTCTCTCATGCAAGTATGTGTGAATGATCGTTGCGCTATATAATGTCCCTCAATTATGGAGACCGTACGCAACCTTTTGTTAATATACGAAATATCAATTGAAGTGTGTACTTCCAAAATGAAGGTGTGTTGTGTTTTAGGTGTAGCGTATCTATGAACTCGAGTGCAAGGTGATTGTGATACAAATGATTGTGAAGAATTTTTGTCTACGTTGATTTTGTTATTGTTTTGTTTTCTGTTAATGATATTAATTCTTTCCGACTTAACACTTGTTACTGATAGCTAACTTTAATTATTCGGACTTACAATTTTTTTCGGACCAAATTTTTTTTACACATGGATAAGGCTCATGGCAAAAAGTACCACGTCAAAGTCGGTCAGAATAAATCAAGTCCGCGATTGGTAAATAAATTTTTATATGGTAAACTTACACTTTCGTTGCCAATAAACGTCAAATACTTCTCATTATCTTCGATCTTGGAGTTGTAAAATAACCCTTTCCTAATTGACATTTCGTTAAGAAGCAAATATGTGATCATTTTTTTGGCGATTGGGTACAAGAAAATCGCTTGCCCTTTGCCATGTTTTCTTCAGATTTAAATTTTTGGACCGTAACATTCGAAGCAGAGAAATTTTAATTTTTAACATCCGTATCTTTGGAAGAAAACTGTTTTCTGTTAAGTAAATTGCCAAGTTCTTCTAAAATTTCAGAAGTAGTGGGCAGAAAGTTCAAANTTTAAAGTGGGAACTGAGTTCAAATAGCATATGCGTGTATGAAAGACATCTAAATCACACTGTGCAAGCCAGAAAAGTCGGATAGNATCTAAATCACACTGTGCAAGCCAGAAAAGTCGGATAGTCTGATCCTCCCTATAAGCTCTAGAGCAATATTGCACAATACATATCCTTCCCTGACTTCTACGATCCATTTATTATTGTTAACGATTTTAATTTTAGGGAAAATATAAATATAAAAAATCACACACCGATTTAAATTAAATTTAATATCACCAATAAACCTTCCAAAGTTGATTTTGTCAGAAAGAAAACAAAACAATAACAAAATAAACGTATACAATATACCGTTACAAAGTAGGAGTTAATAGAGAAACAAAACTTTATTATGGTTCGCTTCACATAAAAGATGCCCTTCATTTTGGCAGGGCACAATTTAATTTATATTTTGTATTCAAACAAACTGCTGCGTACTCCATTAACAGAGGACAAACCGAAAAGTATAGCAAGCAACGAATGAGATGTAAAAAGGAGAATACAAATGACAAATCGGCCGTGCGTCTGGGGTCCTCGGGACCCTCGCGAACTTCTCTCTTGACGGTGATACAAGGATTCTCTATATACAATTTGGTTTTATTTAAGAGGATATCAAATAATATAATATAGTGTTGTCCCTCATATTTACTCGAATGTGATCTCAAACATCAAAACACAAATATTTTCCGCTGTACTGAACATTAAATGAAGAACGACCAAACCGGTGATTGGCTGTCCATTTCACAATTGCTATACAAAGATGGTTGAGAGAGACAAAAATTAGAATAAAAAATACGAATGTTCTAATTTTAGAATCAAATCGAACACACTCACGTTGGGTTGTATCGGTGTACCGCTTAC
>JXPZ01010453.1:0-16362 GCA_001014575.1 Themira minor
GCCGCGGCGAGGGTGGCAGCCAACAAAACCGCAATCGCCACGACTCGCGTCTGGCGAAAATGCAAAACGTAAGTGACCGCAACCGAAACACCACAGAACATTCTTTCAAGCATTTGCCTTGCTTCAATAGTCTCCCGATCGCCGCGATAAGCGGCCATCCAGTGGCACCATGGCGAAGGCCCACAGCTTCGGCGGCTATGGCGGACAGCCGTCGCACAGTGGACATCATGCGTTGCAACGTGGCAATTCCACCAACAGTCACGCCAACGGCAACTCAAATCACAACACAATGACGGCCGCTCTCGGAAGCTCGAATCCTCTTAGTTGTGGCGGTGGAGTATTTACTCAGACACAGCAACGCAATGCCAATAACTTCGTCCGTCCGGATGGATCATTAAAGACCCCATGGCGTGTATCGCCGTCCAGAGATGAAGAGTAAGTGTTTATATATTTGCAAAGCATCATGGCTTAGTATTAGTGTATCCCCCAATAGTTCTAGTTGTACTGATTTCTTCTATAATTTATTGTTTATGTACTATACATATGATGATTGAATTTTGCTCCTGCTCCTGGCTCCCAATCCACCTCTGTCAACCCCAACCCGATAGTTCACCCAACCCTAGTATAGCTACGGTATACACACAAACCACACCGACATCGACACCAACCAAACAACATCCGCCGCCACTGCAATCGTCTGCCAGCGTAACGGAATGCCAGGCGTCAGGTGCCGCCGCCAAACGCAATGCCTTCACAAAGCATCCGTTCCGTTCGTTGGGAGCCGAACGGACGACGGTGCCATGGGATGCGCCGACGCAGCAACCAGCACCCAACGTTCTATTTTTGGCCGTTACCCATATTACGAACGTACCAATTGGCAGTATTCTTATCAATCCGTATACCATGACACCGATCCGCAATGAAGACGGGTAAATTGTGTAATTTCTAGAACATACGTACGTAGTTGCCATATAGAGAAAGCCAAAATTCAATCATGGCGATTTCAAGCGAGTGTTGTATTGTCCTCTGTCAATTATCCCCCACTAATCCCATTTACACTCACATAAACACACCGCCTACAACTTAACACACTAATCTTTTATATGTATGTACTACTCACAACAGCAAAAGCTCAGCAATGCACACGAGTTTCAGCAAAATTTTAAATTTGTTGCACAAATACTGGGAGACTTCAATGATAACTTAATTTTACTAAAATCCAGTAGTTTGTTATTATCATGCTTTTATTTATCATGTTTGCTAATTATACTAATATATTTATTTAGTAAATATTCATTTTAAAATGGATCTACTATAACTCTTAGAATTTCATTGTGTTTATTGTGAATTGCCACCAGTTTTCTTATATTGAATGTTAAATGACATATGTGTATGTGTTTTCACATTTTCACACCAATGAAGAATTATATAAAAACCAAGCTGGTGTGCCAAATCATAGATTGGTGATACTAAATATACTAATATATTTATTTATTAAAAATTAATTTGAACAAAGGTTCAATTACAACTCCTAGATATTTGATATATTCATCGTGAATTGTCATCACTTGTTTTTATTTAATATTAAATTGCGTATGTATTGATCGTGTGTAGGTGTTTTCACATTATGACTCCGATGCTTGACTTGCAGAAGGTGATACAGTTTGGAAAATTTATATTTATAAATGAGACATACAAGTTCAGTTCAGGTCATATGCTTTTCAGAATTTGTTAGCAGTGCTTTTGAATTTCTCTCACTGCTTACAATTCAAAGGGATTTTCAATTGGACTGGAATTTAAGAATAAGCAATGAACGGGGATAAGAAAAAACGCCAAGAGTAAGTTCGCGAAGTTTAACCCATTATTTGGTTAATCGCACTCTTTGCTTGAATGAATATGATAAGATTTTTCAATATACATATAGTCTTTGTTCGTTTCTAATATACCCTTTGACAAAACTTTTCGTGCAACTAATTCTAAACTCACTTTCGGCCGCTCTGTTGCGCTCTTCGACACAAACCAGCCTCCGCGAATGTCCTTATTTTTGAATTACGTTGACTTTTCTGTTTTGTTTTTACGATATGACCTCTGGTGGAGAATAGTTTTATCGAGTTGCCTTCTAAATGATATGTTGAACTCATTCACATTCGCTTGCGCTTGCACACTTTTGCAGCACCATCTATCACTATGATCCTACGCACAGGCCACCGAACCAAGGCAATGCTGTTGATGACTTCGCTTTGTCCCATGAAGAGGCCAGCAGTGGCTATGGAGCTGCCCAGACGATGGCCTTTACCGAACGCAACGCAGCCGGGCAACAGCCTGTCGATGGTGGTAAGAAGAGAGAAGAGAAGCAAAAGCATCACCAGCAGCAACAACAATCTTCGAGTGGCACCACTCAGCAGCAACAACACCAACAATCTGCCACCACTAGCGGTACCCCAAGCGGGAGCTCATCCAACGCATTGACCATGCAATCAGAGCCCCCTCAACCCCCACAGCCGCCGCGCTCCACCAACAAACCTAAAGTGCCGCAATCCCAAATCGGCACCCCACGCCGTAATCCCACCGTTCTCAAAGAGCCTGGCGATGCCAATGAGTTAGGTCTGCAGGGCGATGATTCGGATTGCGGTGGTATTGGTGGTGACTATGCTGTTGACCATTCAGCAGGTAATGATGGCTCCGGAGATAGAGTGCAAAGCTTAGGGAAAGCACCAGTAGCAGTGCTGACATCCGCTCAAACGGCTACGGCAGAAAATATTTCCACTCTGGATTGCTCCACGCAAACTCAAGGCTTGAGCACCGACGACGACAATGACTCCGATGATGGGGCAGTAGGCCAGGTCCAAGAAGAGCCATTGTCCAATTGGTCGAATGGTATGTGCGGAACGAGAACATATTTAAGTTTGTATCTGATATATTTTGTTTTGGACAGATCGCGTTCATGGATGTAGGGCCAACATGGATGTACGCGATCCACAGAGTGACATTGATATCAGTCCCTCGTATTCTGGCGTAAATGCCCTGACCACGTCAATGGGCGAGTTGACCACATTCAACAGCACTACCGCAACTCCGACAACAGCCACCGTTACATCACCAGTCGACGCTGGTACCACGAGCTGCGAGGTACGTAGAGTTCTGGATTCAGATTTGTGACTTAGCTCAATAGATTTCTTTTGCTCAGCCCGCCACGCCACCGGCTGATGGTGTTGTGCAGCAGCCTAACACTTATCGTCTATCCCCGAATGCACCGCCGTATCTCGCTTCGACCAGCAGCTACTGCAGCACCCCGGCCATTATGCCGTCGACCGCGCGCGACACACCGCAGTCGGCTCGCTCCACGCCGTTCAACGGCTCACTCAGCGGTGCCGAAGTGTCGCGTCGCTACGTCACGGCCGAGGACTCGCCTTGTGGCCAACCGCCCGCATGGACTCTGGCCCAAACCTATCAAACACACGACGGCACCATGTTCCACACCACCTCAAACCCGGGCACCACCAGGGCACAATTCGCCGCATACCAGCAAGCAGTAAGTAGAAGTGCCCTTTCCAGCTTTCGCACACATTTAAATGTAATGTTTTGTCTTTTGTCAACACCAACCAACCAATCGTACAGCCGGATGGAAGTATTTATGCCATACCGCAAAGCGGCATGGTGTACACCTATGCTCCGCCATCAGTAAGTGTTTTTCCCTTCATTTCAATCGGAAATCGTCATGAATGAAAATTTTTTGTCCCGCACAGGACACGACTGAATACCAGAGCTACTATGTGCCCATCTATGACTCGACCCGCTCAAACGACGCGCAAATGGGCGGCGCAGTTATACAGACTACAGCGCCGGCCATTTATGCGGCCGCCGCTGGTTGTCCACCGCCACCAAGTGGGCCGGCCACCACAGTCATACCGTTGGCGGCAGCCACCCCATATGCATCTGCTGCCGCGGGCGCCTCATTTAGCTTGGCGGCGCCGGCCACTGCCGCTGCCATATATCCAGGCCAAGTGATTTACGCGGCCAACGATCCACAGATAATACCGACCCACGCCGTGCAGCCGCAGACGTTCGCTACCGGCGCAATTGCTACACCAGGCACCGCTACGTATATGCAACAAGTAGCGTTGCCACAGCAAATCGCCAGCTACGGATATCCCTGCTCCTACAACGGTGAGTAGGCCTTAAGAAATAAAGTTTCCGACAGGAGCTAGGGGCGTCGGCCCCCCGCAAAAAAAACATTTTACGGTTGGATGCTTTGCGTTCTAGCTGTTGTGGAGAACAGTTAAAGCCTTGTTGTTTGCCAATCAAAAGTCAGGGCTCTCTTTTGCTCTCCTTTATGAATTGTGAACATGCTGTTAATAGTTCTATCTCTTTAACTTCTCTCACTCTGGCTGGAGAAGAGGAGCCTTGTGTATTCTGTGTCCATGTGCGTGTGTGTGTGTTTGTGTTTCTCATTACTTTAAGAATCATTTCCCCCTGACTCTTCCTATCCTCCGTCATTAACCATACACCCACAGCTACCTTCAGCATCACGCATGTACGTTTCATTTATCGCTTTGCTTCTGAGCTATAACAAATGCAGTACAAACCGATCAAAAAACAACAAAAAATCCTTTACCAAACACAATACGTTCGAATTTCAACGCATCATCCTTCCAAAACAGGTTACTGGGGCCAAGCCATGACCTACTATGTGCAACAGAATCAGTTGGGCACTGTGGCCAGCGCCCCGATATTGGCTTCCGGTGCCGTCGCCGCCCCGCCCACTGTTGCTACTGCCCCGCCCGCTGCCAACACTGCTAGCCTAACCGCGCTGCCGCCTCCCCCCGCCGGCATTACCTTGCTGCATGCCACAAACGTACCACCACCCCCACAACCGCAAGCACTCACAAACGCAGCTGTGGGTGTGCCAATTACCCAGCCTCTGTTGTTGACCACTGCGGTAGCCCCAAATTCTGCCGGTGCAAGTGTTGGCGGAGCAAACAACAACAACAGTCACCACATCATCAATAGCAATCAAAGCGGCAATGCTGTAACAACAAATCCTAACAACGCCAGTGGTGTGCCCGTTTCCAATTATCGAGGCAGCAACAATCACAACAGCGGCAGTAGCAGCTGCAACGCCAGTCATTACTACAACATGTACAGCAGTGGTGGCAGTGGACCCACCGGTACTAGCGTTGCTTCGTCATTGTCTGGGGGTGGTGGTGGCGGTCAAACCTATTATGGCACCGGACGTATCAGACGCCCATCTTCTCACAACTCGTATGGAAGCCACCAAGCTTCCGCTAGTCTGATGGGATCCACTTCGGGGTCGGCATTTTCACCGTCCGGTGTGGGTGTGTCATCTTTGGCTCTTAACTATCACGGAGGACAGCGTCACAACAATCGTCAACACTATCGCCAACCGGTGATCATCGGTGCTGGCGGTGGCGGCGGCGGCGCTGCTCGTACAATCACCACAAAGAACTCTAACGCCAGCAACGGCAGTTCCTCGTCATCCATGAATTTGGTGGCATTTCAGGCAGCCCCAGTGAGCAGCACAAACTCGGACCCCGCCACAAATGCCCACGCAGCACCGCTACATCGAACAACAATACCCAATTCACCACCTGTAAGCGATGTCATAAACAGCAGCACTGGCGTACCGCCGACTCCGTCCACTTCATTAACGTATGGGTACGCACCGAATGGCGCTTACTTTGTGAATACCGGTGCTGTTGTGGGATACGGTGGGGCCTCACGGATCGGCACGACCGCGACAACGGCCACCGCCTCCATCTTCAGTCACAACAATGCAGCGGCAATCACAAGCACAACACCGACAACAGTAATGCCTCCGGCGCACGGTGTCGTCTCACAATATCCTGGGCTGTCCAATGTGACAGGTTCAACTGGCGGCATCCTACCAACGTACTACCCACCGCCAAGCGGGTCCTCGGTATCTAGCACGGCGGCGGCGACGGTGGGCCCACAAGTTGGTGGTGCCGCCCCCACTGGTACGGTGCCGGCCCCAAAGTCTCAACGCACTGCTCACGTTCCCGGACCTGCTGCAATACCAATCATTGATCCATCCACATTGACTAGTGCTACAAGTACCACTGCCAATAGCAACATCAATAGCGCGCCCCAAACGTCATCATCAGCGAATGGTGTGTAAATGTTATGTTACGTTGTTTTTGTTTGAACATGTTTGTTTTTGTGTTTCTCTAATCACAATTTAGTTCTTGTTTTAGTTTAAGCCACACCATTACCCGATTTGTGTGCTTTTAAAATGCTTTAATCCACTAATCTTTGCCATATCTTATTTTTTGTTTATTATTTTTTCGTCACATTTAGGCGCAAGTGTCGCATTGGTGAGTGTCGGTGGTGGTGCTAGTGGCAGCGCGTCGTCAACATTCGTCACCGGCAATGCCCATGCCTCTCATTCGGCCCCGCCCACCCCACACACCGGCTTATTGCCCCATCCATCGCTGGGAGGTTCAGCCGGTGGCCATTTGCGTAACCCATTGTTCTCCCTACCGCCGCCCATGTTGCCAATGGCCCCGAACGGTGGCGCCAATAGCACTGGACCGAGCAGCGTTGGCGGTGGATCCAACAATAGCATTAATAATAATCATAGCGGGGCTGCCAGCAGTGGCTACAGCAACAGCAATAACTACTACGGTAACAACACCAGTGGTAATTTAGACATGCAGCGTCGTTCGTCGGTGCATAATAATAACAACCACATGGAGTCTCACAGTCGTCTCAACAATAACAACCATTCGTATGGTTACAATAGTGGTGGTGGTGGTGGTAACGAGAGACGTGGAGGTAATCGACGTCATCATAACAATAACAACAACAATCAATATAACAATTCATACTCGTCCTCAGCGACTGGAGGTGCTGGCCAGAGCCGCCCTAACAATCAGCATTGCAATTATAATAATATTAGCAGCAGCGGTGATGGTAGCACTGCAAATAACAATTCCACCCATAGCAGCCACACAACAACAACCACGAATAACAATAATTGCATTAACACTTCATATCCCCCCCCTTCAGGACGTCAGCCCTTGCTTGGTGACACCAACGAATATCGAGGTGGCGGCATAAACTACCACCACAATAGCAACAACAGCAGCACCAGCAACAACAATGTTCGACTCAAACGTCGCCAAAATGCTCTAATCAATGGCCCCATCAATTACAGCAGCCAGGCAAGTTTCATGCCATTCCATTCAAATACCAACGCCACGACCACCACCACCACCAACGCTTCATCAACGTCTTCGGCGATGCATCACCATCATCAACAGTCGTACAATGGGCGAGTCAATTCGCCACCAATAAATTACAATACCACCGGTGGTGGCAACTACGCCAATGGCCATGGTAACAATGGTAATGCTAACGGTACTGGATATCCGCAACAGCAACAGTATCAGTCGT
This sequence comes from Themira minor, assembly GCA_001014575.1. Lineage (NCBI taxonomy): Eukaryota > Metazoa > Arthropoda > Insecta > Diptera > Sepsidae > Themira > Themira minor. The sequence continues at coordinate 7,435 of JXPZ01010453.1, forward strand.
ATAACAACAACAACAACAACAGCTACAACACAAATGATAGTTCAACGAGTAAGTCTACTTCCTCTCGCCTTAATGCTGGTGCTGCGACATTTCGACAACGTTGTTCATTTGACATTCACAGCGGAGCATCGCAGATATCGCCGAACGCATCGGAATCCACGGTAAATCTGTCAACAACACCGTCGACAGTAGCAACAACAACTATAACTAAACTAACAACAACAATATGTGAAGATGATGCATTAGTGAGCCAAAGGACGGATATTGAGAAGAAAACAGCAAATAAAACAGCCATGTTATCGGAAAGCGCACAAGAAACTCCAAAGACAACAACAACACCACTAATAACTTCGTCGTCCTCGTCGCCGTCTACCCAAAAACCAGCACCACCAACAACAATTTCAAAAACCAATGCGAAAAGAACAGAGCCGCCATCATCATCAACAACAACGGCAACAACAACAATAACACCGACAGTAAGTGTAGCTTCTGCTAATAATACCAATAATAATACCACTTGTACAATAACAACAAACAAAACTAATGTAGCCGCTACAACATCAATAGCATCAAAAGAAACTGCGTCGACAGTATCTGGACCAACCGCAACCGCAACAACAACAGCATCATCAACACCATCTACGTCATCGGTATTATTAGCAACAACAATAATAACAGAACAGCCCAAAATAACAACAACAGCCAAAGACTCCATTACATGCAATACAACAACTTCACCACCAACAACCACAAATTGCACAGCATCAACTTCAACGACTTCAACAGCACCAACAACCAATTCCGCTCTCTCCGTAATGACAGTCACATCCACAGATACAGGGTCACCTCCATTATTGGCGCATCCACTACCGACAACAATTCAGCCACCGCATAAGTCGCTATCGCAACAGCCACATCATGCGCCTCATATATGCCTGACACCACACCGTGTCAACCCTTCTGGTGGTGGTGGCGGCAATGGTTCTCATATCCCCCAATATATACCGCATCATGTGTACGCAGCCAATAGCGTCGGCAGTGGTGGCGGAGGGGCGCCAACTATAGCGGCTGCTGCATTTCCGCCCGGCTCAATAGTAAATCAATATCAGGCAGCTGGTGGTGTCGGCGGCAGTATTCTATTCAAATATGGACAAACCTATTATGCGCATGTAAGTTCCATGGCGGGATTGCCGTCGTGTAACATACAACAACAGCAGCAACATCAACAACAGCAACAACAACAATTAATCAACTCTATTAATCGTGGTGGTATCTTCTCACAGCAACATACGCACCATCAGCAGCAGCCGCACCACCACCACCACCAACAAATCGTGACTAGTAGTCCAGCAACTGGCGTTAATCTCAGGAGTTCGCCCAAAACAGTGTCTGGGGGAGAGAACAACAATACAATGCCATTGTACCGTCCAGCCACTGTTGTTGTACCAGGTACCGGTTAAATAAGAAACGGTAAACACATCAAAAACCACCAACAAAATCAATTCCATTTCAGCAGTACCACCACGTTCCATAGTAATACCGCAAGTGCCTGTGACACTTACAACTACAATGTCAACGAATATGTATCCATCGCCAAGTGTGTCAGCTATACCGGCATCGTCAGTCACCAGCCATCAACAACAACCACCACCAACATCTTCAGCTGCAGCAACATCATCATCGTCAACGGTGTACATAAGAGGGCCTGGCCAGAGGCAACAATTGCAGCTACCGAACCATCCCCAGCAACAACAGCAACAACCAAGACAGACAACTCCCAAACGTAACTTCAACAACAATAACACTCATGGCAAAAAGAAGGAACGTCGTCAAAATAAGAATACATCTGAGTATCGTACATCAACACCCTCACAAACAATAGGAGCAGCAGCAGCAGCGATATCAGCGACAACTTCAACATCGTTATCTCTCAAAACAGCAACCACAGCAGCTGCGGGCAGCACAGTCTCCACCACCACCAACATCACGAGCAGCAGCAGCAGCAATTCCAAACCTCTGAGTTCCCCACCGCNGCCAACATCACGAGCAGCAGCAACAGCAATTCCAAACCTCTGAGTTCCCCACCGCCAGATCCACTGGCGACATCGCATTCATCCGAATCGTCCAGAACACAAGGTGGGGCCGAGCAAGTGGCAACACCACCACCTTCTCAACAGCCACAACAGCAGCAACCGCAACAAGCACCCGAAATTGCCGTCGATGCGCACGATGGCAATCCGGTAGATGGGCAAGCAAACGATGAGGCTTCACGCAGGAGGGTGACTTTCAAGGGCCGTCTGTTGGGTCACTTCAAGGGGACACGGGCACGTTAAAATCTGCTGTTCCCGCCGTGCACTGTAAACAATGTACATAAATAATAGTATATCAGATTTTAGTAAATTCATAAGTCATCCGCAACCACAAGCGTAAAGAAACAAACCACATACAGAAATTTTATTGAAACCAACAAATTATTTTCCGGCAAACTAGTCAAAATAATTATTTACGCAGATAAATGCATAGTCATAGATTTAGATTTACAAATATGTTGTTAAAAGATTCGTTGATTTCGAAATCGAAAGGAAACAGCATTGAACGCTGAACGTATGTGATAAATCCAAAAATTACACAAAATGCATGAAATTCTTGTTGCTTCTTATCAAGAACTGTATTTTGCTGTTCATGATTCATGACGCTTGATTGTTTTGGGTTACTGTTAAAGATTATGATTACTAAACGAACAAATTCAAAATGTTGTTGACGATTTAAATGAATTTCAATCAAAGGGGAGTGCAAAAAATGCGATCCGGCGTGTCGATAATAAGTTGTTGTGTTATCCATGTCACAGGCCACACCACATCCCTCCTTATTGATTGATGGAACCGATGTTCGTTCGAGTTAACCAATAAAATAATTGAATTGGCGAAAATACTAAAGAAACAGCCCAATGAGAGTTGTACTTGTAGAGTTTATGGCAAGAAAAACTGTAAATATGTAACTACCAGAACGAAATGTGTAAGAATACCAATTCAATTTGAAAGTTGACAAAGGCAGAACTAACAGAATAAATACGTGTATCTTGGGAAAAACCCATAAAAACAAGAACGTAGAAGAAAACATTCAGAAACTATTCTGTTTTCAAAGAAATGAAAAGGAAATAATATATTTTGAAATGTAGACAGTCCAAATTTAAAAAAATCTAAATTATAAAAAAAAAGAAAAAACACGGTACAGAATTGGAAATTCTCTTTGAAATTTTAAAAATTCTAAAATATTTCTTCAAAGTTTCCCTCTACTCTACTTGTGAATTAAATTGCTTAGAAATTACAAATTTTCCCCATCAACAATTTTGTGTTGGTCAACTTTCTGTATTGTTGCATAAGGCGTGAAATCTGTGGTGTTAACGATTGCAGTGCCATGTACAATTCACACACATTCACTTACAACTTAAGAGATACAGCATAATATATCTATACCAAATATATGTCATATGTATATATTTCACATATGTATGTCTTAATGGAACAATAATAAGGTCATATTTTGTTGATCATTGCAGATGTATTTAGTCATTTAAGTGGTTAAGCTAAAAAAGAAAACAAAAACCCTATTTGATTGGCTGAATATTACACACACACACACATACACACACACTTTAACGGTAGTATTTAACGGCTGTCGTCAAAATCAAGAATGCTTTAATTTTAAAAACGGTTAACTAGGGTGCCCTTAACATGTGTCATGTGAGAGAGTGTGTCTGTGTGACGACGAGCAAACGATGAGAGCGGAAAAAGTGCACTGCAATTGCTCTGCGCCTTTACATGTACACCTACTTACACGCACCCACACAACTAATGTCTATCTGTTTTTCCGGTCCGTGGTCCATTGGCGATCATCGTCGTCTTATGGCATGGAGTGGAGACGACTCAATGTATGGACGTCGCGGTCGACCTCGGTGATAAGCACTTTGAAAGAAACAACAAAACGAAAAGCTTTAATTTTGCAACAATGTAACATATATATGTATATGTATTTATGTTCGTGGACATGAAATATTGAACAATAATTTTCTATTATAAAATATTATACTAAACAAGTGAACATTTTACTACTGTACTATTTTGTATTGACACTAACGACTTTTCCCTTAAAGATACCAATTTTTCGATGAATTCCTCACAAAACTAATATAAAAACGTTTTCATAAAACTTCCTACACAATTCTATACGGTCGCCGCGACGAACGTACCTTAACTTCAGTGTTTGTGTGTATGCCCCCCTCTCCCCATTGTTTGTGCGAAATTTTCTCACAAATTTGCCATAACTATGAATACGTATGTAATTAGTTAGCACGTAAGCTTGTTCTCAGACTATGTACCCCAGACGTCGTGCCAAGCGTACATATATAATATATGTGTATGTAGATGGGGCGTCTCCTTGATATAAAATAAACCTAGGCTAAGCCATACGATTATCATAACACACACACACAAATACACCCACACTTTGTTATACCTATAGGCTCGCTGTGTGGAAATGATTTAGAATAAGTGCATACATCAACCACACAAATCGATGCAATTTAAATTGGAGCACCTTCGAACACCTACAAACGAAAATCTTCCCACTTGCAATAAAAAAACTACAATTATACTTTACTTTTCATTTTTAATATTTTGTTTAATTACGTAAAGATTAAAAGGTGCGCGTCGAAATAGAGTCCAAAGTATAGATATTTTTTTTTTTTATTGTACATTTTATGATATTTTCTCAGCATATTCATTGTTTATAACCTTAAAATACGAAAAGCTCAATTTATGTTTTGTTTTTGCTTTAATAATCCCCATTATTATTACCGAAACTGAAAAGAAAAACATTAAACATTAACTAAATGAATTCTTATAAATATTTGTTACATTTTAAATAAACATTCAAAAAATTACAAATGAAAAAAAATACAAAACAAAATGTATATATTTTTGTGGACATGTAAATATGTATGTATGTAATTGTGTCCTCCCAAAATTTTGATTTGGTTGCTTTTGTGTATGATTTCTATTCGATTTCGGCACTGCGATGTCTTAAAGGGTGCGAAGAAAATGTGTAACCAATTGGTATCCAATATAGATATTCACATATTCGTGACAGTGATAAGGCCGCAGTGTTTATTCATTATATTAATGAAATACGAAATAAGTTTGCCAATCTCGAAATTATGCTATATGTAGAGTATTTTCAGTCAGCACTAATGTCTTATGGCTTGCAAGAGCATTTTTTGAATGGAGATTTTAAGCGCATACGAAGACGTCGCCTATTTCATTATAATTTTAGTATATCACGAGGACATCTCAGAAAAAAACAATTTATATTTTCACAAATGTATTCAGCAATACTTTGCAGCTCTCGTGAAAATGCCACTAACTTCTTTGAATCAAATAGAAATAAAAAAAAGACTAATTTAGTGTATTAAGAATAGAATTTGTAAGAATTGAACTTATAAGAAAACATTCTGAATTGCCGTTACAAAACATAACGGCAATGAACACATGTGCTTAACAGGGAAACCGTCTCTTTTCTTCATTCAAATTCAAATTCAAATTCACTCCGAATTCAAAAAGCTCTTGCACAATTGACTATTAGCCACTTGTTTTTTTATTTCAACAATTTCTATTAAATTATTAAAGTTATTTTGAAATAGGGAAGCCAATAAAAATACACATAAAAATGATTAATGTACATTCAGCATTCGATTCTAGAATGTTGTGGTGTTTGTGTGTGTGCATTTAGTTTTGGTGTAAATTTAGGTGTAAAATTTAGCATTGGAATGCATTAATAAGGCATAAGTCAATGCAGTTTCGCAATTATACAACCCATACCGGCCCAGAGCGGGCAAACGCAAACAATTCCTTCAAACTGAAAAACACTTTTTTGATTAATACACAATAAGTTGATAAACGTAACGGAAGCAATGGTNACACTTTTTTGATTAATACAAAATAAGTTGATAAACGTAACGGAAGCAATGGTAAACTCCTCATTTAAGGCAGAATATATGTACAAATTCACAACAACAATTACCAATACCAGAAGTACACCAGACATGCAACCATAATGGTACAGTGCGCACCATGTGATTGCTTGTTTGGTTAAAAACCTCTCCAAGACCACCTCCAATGTCCTCACCACTGTAATGCACGCTCTTCTTCTAAGTGTGTTTGTGTGTAGATTTCACAACAAATCCAAAAATTTTGAAGAAATCCTGCGAAATCGCGATACTGAAACCTGTGTAATGGCTTCCAACGACAGCAACTCTAACATTACCCCACAAACAGAAAACCGACGCGGAACCAATAAAAAAAAAATACCCCAATCCAGTCCACAATCCTAACCCTACTCCAATCGATGTCTGAATGTTAAATCTTTAAAAAATATTCACAAAATATTTGTAATATATAAGAGACACACTTGTCCACACTTGCCAAACGGTGTGATGGACGGGAAGGGTGTTAGAGCTGGTAGTGGGTCCATTGTTTTTAATTTCCTTACAAATTTTGGTGTTTTGTGTAACTCGCATACTTCGTGTGTAATTAGAGATAGATATTTATACAATGCACATGATTTGTGTCGAGGTGAACGGTGACGCACTTGTTTCCAGAAAAGTACTAAAACGTAAAGCTTTTAAAAGAATTGTTCTTAATCGGTTAGATCGATGTGCGATGATACCTCCTCTGAACACAATTAGTGAGATATTCAAAATTGCACAACTAGACACGTGAAACAGCACCCATCAGAGTCATCTCATTTGGTGTTCCATTACGAGTACCTTATAACTTAATGAATAGAATTCCTGCGATGAATGAGTCAAAAGAAAACAATTTGGATTCCAATAATCGTTAAATTTACATATAATTCTTAAAACCTAAGTCGTATGCATAGCCAACTCGTTTTATCTGACACTTCCATTCATCGCGACGCCTCGAATTAACTAAAACTGAACCAAAGAACTGTTCCAAGCATCTTAAGGGGAGGATATAAAAAAGTGTACGTAACAATTATGTTGAAAATAAATGTACTTATAAATAATGTGTAAATAATTATAAAACACTACAAAAAGAAAACAAATCGAGAGACATAATGAATATGTAAACCGTTTGGTGATCCTCTTACATGTATACGTACTTACATGAATTGTAAATAGTTGCATTATTTAAAGCTATATTTCTTTGCCTCTAAAGTGAGGGTTTAATTTGAATTTCATACAAAAATGTTCGTTTCATTTCCATTGTTTAATCTGTCTTTAATATTAGTTACTCATTCCGATGTACTACTACTTTTAGATGGGTTGCAAGGAGCGAAATTAGTGGTCATGCGATGATAGTTTACATTTTTCAATTTCAATTGAAGAGCATTGTCCTAAGGAGCACAGATAAGGAATATATTTTAAAAAGGAGATCACAACAATCTCGAAAGCTCCATTTTAACAAAACCGATACCTATGATTTTTATTGAGGAACACAANTAAAAAGGAGATCACAACAATCTCGAAAGCTGCATTTTAACAAAACCGACACCTATGATTTTTATTGAGGAACACAACAACAAACAAATGCAAATTTCAATTAACCATAAATGTGTAAATTATAAACTAAACTAAAATACTATTTAAGCTGAATAAAATGATAAAAATTTTAAATTTTAGAGAGTAAAGTCGACGTAAGTGCAACAAGTTACTAATACCTATACTACTACTAAATAATTTTAACCAATTAATTAATTATTTAACCAATGATTTTTGTATTTTCTTTAGAATGAAAAATTTTGACATTCTTCAATTGGTGAAGTTAATATTGTTTTGTTATTTGAGGAATCGAATGAATGTTTTTAGTTGTATAAAAATTTAACTATGTAAACGTAAGTAAATAAATATACATTTAAGAAGAATAAAGAATATATATGTACATATATAGGTAATGTTGAATGTAATTATTACCGGTTAGTGTTGTTTTATTCGTCTTTCGGGTGCAAATTTGATATACCTTGTCGTATATAGTTGCTTTAAACATGTTAAACATGCACTGAAGTGCACTATTTTACTTATGCGGACTATTTTACTTAATTTATTTTTTTTATTTTAAATCTAGGCAGCCTGGCATTTGATTTGAAACAATATATCGATTTGGAATTACGAATCAAGTTTCAGAGGCATTCATTACAAAAATTTAGAACGAAAAGGTTTTGTGAAATTCATAATACAAATAGCTTCTCCAAATGTTTCCTGTTATCCCCCAGATAGCACACTTTGTGCTCATGTAAGTAATGTATTTTGTAGAATTGTGATTATTCGATTATATCACCTCGCAATAACTTTTGTTGTTTCACCTCACACTATTTGATCAGTTTGACAAATTGGATCTACCACTCGCTGTTTCAATTACCCAAATACGGCTATGTTATGTACAACATGAGCCAATTCAACAACCGGTGGGTATACATTTGTTTGGGGAAACAATAATAATGCCAATATAAATTTTTCAAGACGGGCAATTCTTGCGGTGCGATTCTTCAATGCGATTGAATGTTTGGCTGAAATGCGACGCCTCGGAAACAAGTTCCATGTAATTGGCCATCTGACAGACCTCGCACTTAAGATTCTGAGAGAGGATGACCATATGGTCCGAGATGCACGCGACAACGAACGCACTGGGCTTATATCAATGACTCAGGCATTCTCGGAGAATTGGGAGGCGGAAAACATAGTTGAAAAGGATGCCAAAGAGCGGGCCATAGTCAACCGCTTGACCGAATAAACCAAATAGACGACAACAATATCAAATAGATTTCCAAACAGTGATCAACAACTTTTTATAGAAATAGTACAAATATGGATAATGGATTAACTAACTTGTTTCAATTCTGGTTTTGCTGACA
>JXPZ01010486.1:0-12922 GCA_001014575.1 Themira minor
ACATAAAGAAAGGTTCATATGTTCGGTTACAGTTTTTAGCTACTCTCAACATTTTTCATTTCTATGGCAGTTCCCAAAGAAAATTTCTTACAGTTAATCAATCGAATTAAGCCCATCCGAAGCCATTTCACAGAGTGATTATATGTATAACCCATTCGATGTTCTATATCAAATTTTCTCATTTTATAAACTACTAAAATTAAAAAAATAGCAATCCCAATCCAGAGTGTGTATACAAAATGAGAGACTAGCCAAAGTTTCATGTTCGCATAATTTAATAATAAACAAACCCACAGGCCTTAAGGATATTAGGCCCTCAACTCAATGAAACGTGAAATTATGAAAAGGAAGCATAATTGTTATTTTTGTAACAATACCCACTCAGAGACTTTATACTCGCTCTAAAATATTATTTCTCTATTGAACTAATTTTTGGACAAAAATAATAATTCATACGTTACACAAAATGTGTTCATCACATGGCGTATGCCATCCGCATGTAACTGTCAACATAGCGAATAAATTGACTTGTATTAGGATAATGTGCGACTAGTAGCAACGTGAGGTGAAATAATAAAAAGTAGTTCTCACCATGTCAAAACGCACAAACAAAATAAATATCATTAGTGTATTAATAATTTGCATGTGTTGCTTGCTAATTCAATAAATACCCAACAAAAATTCCATGTTTAAGCCAAAGAAAATTGCAGTGTTTAATAGAAATCAATAAACTAGCTATATAGCCGATACTTANATCAATGTGTAATCAATAAACTAGCTATATAGCCGATACTTAACATTTAATTTACATAATTAACTAAAACTATTTGTCAAGTTGGGATTTAAACTTAATCTCAAATTAGTGTGTTTCATTNATTTCATTTCTGAAACTGAAAGAATACCATGAAATGTTTAATGTCAACTTAANGTTTCATTTCTGAAACTGATAGAATACCATGAAATGTTTAATGTCAACTTAAAAACAGAACAAATACATTTACCATAACCATTCAATGTTTGTTAACAAAGTCTTGAATTANGCATAAGCATTCAATGTTTGTTAACAAAGTCTTGAATTATTTTAAACTTACAGTAAATCCAATCCTGCGGCATTTGGATGTTTCTTTCAATTAAATTTTAATTTCTCATATGGTGTAACAAATACCTCCAAAGACTATTTTATCCGTCGGACATTCCAAAGCTTTTTATCAAGCTTTACATGAAATTGACTATTTGATTGACATTCTAAGATTCGTAAGACACGCTTTGGGTATTGTAAAGAAAATTCACTGTTCACCCAACTAAACCAGCCTTTTAAGCATTTACCTGAAATTTAAAATTGTTATTTTATTTGGCCATTTCCCTACGACGAAGGTTTTTTATTGCCAAGAATGACATACAACTTTACAAACAAAGAGATTCACCTACGCCCCTTGATGAATGAAAATTTGTGTTCACAAAGACTCGGCTTTTAATATCCATCACANCATTTGTGATCACAAAGACTCGGCTTTTAATATCCATCACAATATCTGTTGAAATTACGGTTTTGGAATGAACTGAATTAAAATAGTGAAATTTAAAAAGAATTTTTTTTTTGGTAGACAACTTTAAACAGATTATGTACATAACATACCATACAAGTAGTTTTAAAAGTATAGAACATCGGCAAACTTACAATAGGTATAAGGCCATAATTTTCTATTTTACAGGTGATATTTTGTACACAACTCACTTTTGCGAAATATTTAACATTTAATAATGTAGATACACATCGTTAAAAACCCCATCACGTTTACGCAATTTTTCCATATCCCTTTTTCAAAATGACTCTCATCTAATTACCAATGGATGCTCATAACTGGTGCACGGCAAAACACCATTATTCTGGAGACTAGCGAAATATGTCATTAATATCCGTCACAACAGGAAGAAGAGCTTATGGCGTTGGGATTGATTTTCGCAATCATTAACAACTTGATCATTGCACAGGGAAATGGAACTGAACGAAGTTCGTGTTAATTTATGTGTTTTTTAAAGCAACACGTATATATATGTATAAAAATGTGTATATTGCAGTTATTTAAATAGATAAGATTAAATTAATGGATTAACTGGGTAAATCATCGCTTCTTTATCATGTATTTCTTGAATTAGGAAATGCTTATTTTAAAAATTGTGCCTGGTCTGCTCTTGTTAAAATATTTAGCTCCTTTTGAACATCACCGTCTTGGTGAAATTGAATACTTCGCGGACTTAATAATAGAGTTATTTGTTTTAGCGTGTGCAGCATTAGTGTCGTCGCCGCACAGGACCTATTTTTGAGGAATCATATTAACCGTCATGCAAATTGAGAGAGCCACCGTTACCACCAACATGACACAATGCCAAAAATAACAATTTCCGCTCTAATAAATATTTCCGCTTGGAAAAGTTGAGCAAATTGTAAATTGACTTAGACAGAATATGATGGCACCTATCGGAGATAGACAGGACAAAGACTTTGAGAGCGAGCGTTGAGTTCGAAATAGGTGTAGTGTATCATAGAATAGAAGAAAAAACAAAAGCTTTTAAATTTAAATATTCATGAGATTAAGAAATAATTTATTTTGTGATGAAGTATGCATTAAATTCGACACTAAATGTATTTCTTCTTAAAATAGATGTTAAGTAAATGTGCACTACTTATTTGCAAACTGCGGAAAAGAGCCAAAGAAAAGTGTTATTTATGAAATATGTATTATCAACAGAGAAGGTGAGTAGTCATCTACGCCCAAACCATAACGACATGCTGTGCATGAACAAGCACTAAACACTGTCCATTGTTCGATGCCAAATAGCCAATCAACTATCACATACCGTAGACAATAAATTAAAATAGCTATAATAACAAAATTGCCAAATGCAGCAATCAAATGAATGAATGACTATTCTGCGGCCCTGTGCACGCGGGCGTTGCAAATTATAGAAAATATTCAGAAACATGAAAATTTAGGTCACAAAGCAAACAATTTTTTGATATATTAAGACAGCGTAAAAATAAATCCAACATATACACCAATAGTAATAAAATTAGAATCCTTAATCATAATTTATCTCTGTTTATCTTTTGATTTTCAATTATTAATGCTCTATGTGACATTCACCAAAAAACAATCGTAAAAATATAACAACTATGTTGGTATTGAGTTAAACAGTAAATACATAAGAAAATTATGCAGCCTCAATCAATCCTGAAACAAGCCCAATGAAATTCATCTATTCTTTTCGGACGTTTTCGCCCCTATGGTTAAGAGATATGTTCATTACAACTCAGCTCTTTGCTTGGCTCATTTTTTATACCGTTTTATTTTTTTCGGAATACCCTCTTTATAGATATAAGATATAGATATTGGATGATAACGATGATGTTACAGTAATATCTCAACCCAGAAGATTGATAAGTTTATCTTATCTATGAACAATATTCTTCTTCATTGTAATTAGGTTGACGATGTTCATATATCTATTTCACATGAGGTTCGAGCAATTTCATTACATTAATTTATTGGCAAATATTTGTAAACGTTAAGTTCGAGCAAAAGGTTTTAACTATTTTGGATAATTTTCTGATTTTTGGCGTTACTTTACTATTCCTTAACAGAAACTGCTGTTTAATCCTTACATTGTATTCTAGTGTTTTAAGAGTTATTGGCTTATAGAAGAATAATTATTTGATATTCTCAACACAATGTACAGTATACACAACAATGAAGCCCCAACTTTGAAGGACGTCAAACATGCAGATTCAATCGATTCAAAATAGGTGAGATAAGGCCATTATGGCAAATCATAGCAGATAAGAACAACAACAAGCAAAGTTTTCGAACAAAAAATGATAGAGGAAACTCAAAAGCCACAATCTTTTTATGTCAGTTTATCGCTAAATGTAGAGGTGAGAAGTCCAACTGTCCCTCATGGCTATGTATTCCTCTCAGCTGCATCAGTTGACACAAAAAAATTATATTATTGAACTTGGAAATATGAAGGCATTTTGAAATTTGCTCGTTTTGCAAATAATTGGAATAAATTGGGAAATTTATTTAGTATATTCCAACAAACATTTTCTTATTTACGGCATCGTGTGGTTTCTGCGTCAACGAATTTTGTATATTATTAGAATTTTATCGTTTGATGTCCCAATATCTGACGCTGAGTAGATTCTATCTAGACCGTGTAGTCAATATTTTTTGCATCTTATTAGTCGCATATCTCTGAATATTATTTGTAGTAGAACGAAAATAATTTCACACATGTACCGCTATAAATTCTACCCCACTTTTGAAANTTAGTAGAACGAAAATCATTTCACACATGGTACCGCTATAAATTCTACCCCACTTTTGAAATAAACTTTGTAATTTGTTCAAAATAATTTCAATTAAAAAGATTCTTTTTCACCTGTAATCATAGTTCTATTCATAAATTAAAAATCATATTGAATTCCTATAATCGGTCACCTGTTTAATTCTCTTTTTCACAGTATGTAATCCACAACTTCAAGGACCTCTGCTGACGTTCAAATTCATTTATGACTTGCAAATTGTGGTCAGTTATTAGAAGCAGCTCTCGACGAGTGTTTTAAGACATGATTGTCCGCTGCCGATACTATCAACTGAGTCACCTAGCCTACGCAAGAATGCAAACCTATTACAAATATTAAATTGCTCGTTTTCTTGATTCTTCCCTTGTTAACTATGGTTCAGTCGTTCCAGTGCCACTTAGTGTTTATATGTACTACACTTGTACGTGGATATGACCTGGCGTTGTGGTGAGGAGAAATGGCTGCAAACAACTTGCACAAGGTAGACGTGCAAACACAGCCACACACTTTGTTCAAACGTGACTCAACTCAATGATTTTATTATAAGACTATCTTTATTAGACGTTCATTCATCACTCAGTATGCTAGACGGATTTTGAAGTTAGCTCATTTTGGATTTGTTCANAAAACAAAAATGTTGGCTGCCGATACTATCAACTGAGTCACCTAGCCTACGCAAGAATGCAAACCTATTACAAATATTAAATTGCTCGTTTTCTTGATTCTTCCCTTGTTAACTATGGTTCAGTCGTTCCAGTGCCACTTAGTGTTTATATGTACTACACTTGTACGTGGATATGACCTGGCGTTGTGGTGAGGAGAAATGGCTGCAAACAACTTGCACAAGGTAGACGTGCAAACACAGCCACACACTTTGTTCAAACGTGACTCAACTCAATGATTTTATTATAAGACTATCTTTATTAGACGTTCATTCATCACTCAGTATGCTAGACGGATTTTGAAGTTAGCTCATTTTGGATTTGTTCAAGTCTGGTTACTTTACTCTGCCTTTTGGGCGCAAAGACACCTCCTCAGTATTACAATCGTGATGATTGTTCAGTGGGCGCAGCCAATGGGGTTTAACAAAACCCCATTAATGTATTTGAGTGCTCTTTTCATGGACCAGCACCACTCTAGGTTCAAAACACGAATTCACAAAAAACCAATATGCCAAGCAAACAAGCGGACAGCCCCAAATCTAAAATGCTATTCAAAATCAATACGCTGGAAGTCGGATGGGCGTCGGGTGAACATTAAGAATGGCACCAAACAAGATTCAAAACATAACACATCAATGGCGAAAGTGCAGGTAAGAAGCTAGTCGCATGCTTAAGTCAAATGATTTTACAAGGACATTGTGGACTGCATGACTGCCACTTCTTTGGACACATGCTATTTCGGACTATTTTCGGCTAATTTCATCGTATTCAAAATACAAGCAATAAGACCTAATTTTAATTTTCTTTTATCGTTTCTTGCGTATCATTAAGNCTAATTTTTTCTTAATCGTTTTTCTTTTATCGTTTCTTGCGTATCATTAAGTTTTATTCTATAGAGCGGAACGCTTCAATCAAATGGAATTGAGAAATTTGATTTATTTTATATTATTTTGAACTTACTTCAAAACGATTTTATGTTTGCGGTCAGCTTATCATAATATGACGATCTTTTCTTTATTATTCTGCTCTAGCCAGAATAAAATTACAGAAAAAATATATGTAATTTTTGCTATTGTAAAAATGTGAGGTGATGTTTCATGACAAATCTTAGTTTACTCAGGAACTCAAACACACTCAACTGGGAAAGTAGAGCAATATCCTGCAAAAATTCTGCAATCAAGCAATAGCTACACTCTAATTCAATATGTTACGAATTTCACACAGACAATTTCAAACAAGTAAGAGTATAAACTTCGTCCTGGCCGATAATATGATTCCCTCCATCGAATCATAATATATTTTTGCTGTTCATAAAGCCATTAACATTCGTGGGTCAAAAATAGGTTAGGGTGTAGCCGTTTGACCAATATAGCCCAACTTCAACACGAATCTCTGTATTCGTTTGACCGAAATCGTTCTTTCAACAGGCACTCAGACAGACTAGTGTCATGGCTAAATGAACTCCGGTAACTCCTTGTCTGTGTAACAAATGTAATGACAAAGTGAACATACCTTTCCTCTGGAGGGTATTTCAAGGAGAAGATAAATGCAAAATGGTAGAGAACATCAAGTGAATTGAAGTTGGAATTGACCCAAACCCAACAACCCATATAAGTAAGCAACCACACCAGCACATATTCATATGAGTGTACATGGTTTCTTGTTGTGACGCACCAACGATGTCTCACAGCGAAAAATGGAATGTGAAATGGCATAGTCGGAATTGCTGAATGAGGAAAATGTACTGAAAAGCAAATAAAATTTTCACCTGAGGGATAAGGAAAATGGATGCTGGTTCTGGTGCCACGGCTTCTGGCCATCGACTACAACAACAACGACAAATCTTTCCCCAGCACCACGACCAGCCACACAAACAAACACACCAAAGCCATAACGACCCGAAGGAAGCAACAACCTTTAATTTTGCTGACTCGCTTGTGTGTTGCGTTTAGCCCCAACCCGGTTTCACCGTTAGTCGTCTGTTTATGTTATATTGTATATAACTGAGTGTAGTTGTATTTTGCGAGGTAGGCATAACTAAATGTGAAGGTAATTGTTGATGAGGCACAGACCAGTTCCAGCTCTAGATGAATGCATGTCCGAGAGCCAGAAACTCAGAGAATATTGAATAACATTGAAAAGGTAAATATGCATGGTCCATTACTAGAGGGGATGCGATGTGCCTCGTAAGAATTGTCCAGCTGTTTAATTGACAACTTTGCGTTGCGGAAACGGATGTAAGCACGCAGATGTGGCATGAACAATTCAATTTATGCTTGTGGTGACTGGCTATTTCATGCAGAACATTACAAAAACTCGAGACCTTAAAAGCTCACATTTATCTTAATTAGGGGAAAAGTTCACCTTAACGGCAAACCAAACATTTCGTTATTACAAAAATGAAAAACTCGTTTTCAGGAAGGGAAAAATATACGGACTTCTTATCGCTATACGGTATATTTTCGCAGTAAAGCTCTACATTTAGTTCCGCTATACATTTTTCTTGAGCACTTCACTTCAACGCGATTTCGAGGACACCGTTCATTAAAAACAAAACACATGTGCGTACTAACTAATTAAAACTTTTACACAATAAGATTTAGAGTTTATGAAAATGAATCGCTTGACTGCGAACAAACAAATTTCATTTAGGCAGAGTGAAAAAATTTAAAAAACCAAATTAAAAAGGATAGTGGAATAAAACAACAGGAATAAAAAATATTGCGGAGAAAGCGTAATTACGTTAAATTCCAAACAAGAGAACGACAATAACACATTCATGCGATTCACGCTCAAAAACATTTTCAAATTATTAAACACGGACAAACACAAAAGCATTCTTTTCACACATTTCGTTTGTCCGTTGGTGGTGGATTTGTGTTATTTTTTTCATATTGCGTGTTCCAGCTTAAGAGAACACTGGTCGAAAAGGCACATCATAAAACTACTCAATACAAGGGACGAGCAAACATGCGCAGTTTCCCCACAAGCCTTCGAAGAGACAAACCAATAAAACCCGAGTGTTGTATTGAGCTTTTTCCGGAAGCAGCTCAAGGTTTGAGAGACCGACGGATTTTCACATGTAGATTTTGTAATCGCCTCATCACGTCGCTTCTAGAGGTCGACTGTCATCGTCGCTTCGGATATTACACAATTTTAGTATATATGATGCAAATGAAGGCATTGACATTGTCCTACATTGGTCTACCATTTGACCGGTATTAAAGTTATATAAAGGACATGTGACATGTGGTCTTGCGAAACATGAAATTAGAACAGAACGGATATAAAAGCCAATAACCTCGACCGTATTTGATTGAGGAACAGTTACTCACTGAACCTAATCAACAGAACGAATCTTCTTTTCGACGTAATGAACTGCATCGCCAGCCGTACATTATATGTACAAGTATTTAGTCAACGTTATAAATCAATAGCCAAGTTTGTAAAACAGAAATCCAAAGCACGTATAAAAGAGTAGGAGCATTTAAATAAATTGTTTGTAAATATTTACACTACAAGAGAATGCAAAGCAATGGCAACGAAATTCAAGTACATTAACCACAGATCTGTGTGCGGCATGTGTGTAAATAGAAATACCAAACACACCATCAAATAAATGAAATCAAGCAATTAGAAGTCTTTTCGGAAACTCAATGACTTAAGCTTGATTGTAGTTTGTTTAGTTTTTAATTTGAATTTTATTTAACAAATCTGAGTTAAATCTAATTCTAACTTGAAGCTTATAAAAATAACAATTCATAGGACAGACTGTCTGAGCTTCCCAATTATTTTTTTATGTACTATCCAATTTTAACTTGGCTAGAATGATCATCGCCACATATTGAAGCAAAAACGCAACCAGAAAGAGAAAATTAAAAATTATTTTATTCCAGATGAGATAGAGGACAGCAAAGGCCACACAAATACATACACACATTTATTATATACAAAGAGTACATTTCTTCTATCCAACCTTTATGAAGACTAAAAATATAAATCATAACACATAAAATGACGGTCAAATGAAATGTTCTCAACCAATGAATGTCGATTTTGTGTTTTCGATTTTCAATTTCAGAACTAAAAATCTCGATTCATTAAAAATTGTCTCTTTTCACATGCAATGGCCATGATAATTATAAATTTACATTAATTAAATTTGGCATGAAAAATTCCTTTAGAGGGTGGTGAGGTAAGTTGTTAGTGAAGCCCATTCCGTACGGCAATGAATCAGTCTTCAGCCTGCGGCACATAGTACTGATTGTCTACCGGTTCACCTCTCTGGAATTTTATGGCCCCGAGTGAACACCACTCATCTGGCCATCTTGCACCCACGTATACATACACACACATAGTATTAAATGATACAAACAAATATAAAATGAATTTTATTTTTAGTACAAACAGGCGTACACACACATACCGTTGAATATAAGAATATATTGCTAACAGTTTAACATATAATTAATTACACCGAAAAGGTATAAACATTATAAAATTATGTTTTTTGAAATGATTATTTTTAAGCGACACTGAAAGTAAACATTTCCACTTATTATATTTTAAATATGAATGTTTATTAGCATTTTGTTGTTAACAAAAACACAAGGAAAATAAATCTGAAAACGTTCCTTTGCATCACTTATCCACAACAATCACTACAAAACAAATTCACTTTCTCCAATGGAAGCGATGCATTTCCTGCATGTAGTTGATTGCCTAAAGTTAGTTGATAGAACTAAGCACATTTAATTGTTTTAATTAGGCAAATAATCGTACGTTCAACTATTACTGTGTTTAAAAATGTTCCCTACAGTTGAAGCTTAATATGCTTTTTGACGAGTGGAGAGTGCCAACTGGGTCAAGTGATGCTTGGAAAGGTTAATTGTGCTAAGATAAGAACCAAAACAAGGCAAAAAACCCATCACATACTTGTATCAATTTCTCAGAGTGAACGCAATTGTTCAAAGGATATCTAGAGCGTGCCGATTTTAACACATTGGAAACAAGAAACGTAATTTAAATTACAATAAAAAGGAACCACATAAGTATGCTATTTGATGAAAAATCTCATTTGATTGTCAATAAGTGCTTTAAATTTACAAACGAGGTATTTTGAATAAAACCCACTTGTTCGATTTGATGAAAATTCGATCTAAGGGAATAATTTGGCATGTGTTGTTTGCAGACGGGACTACCGTCCAACCAGGAAGGCGAATACGTCAACGTTAAATATTTATCACAACACAATGGCGGCTAGAACCATTGCAAATATGTGCTTTTCCGCATGGAATATTTTTCCATTTTCCGAATACATTTGCTTTACCAAGTAGCATTGTAAATATCTGCGTTTGAATGGTCCTCCTTTACTTTGATTGCGTTCACAGAGTATACAGCAAGTACATCATGTTTGCATAAATGGCAAGCTGCATGCACCACCAAGATGTGAAGGTTACAACCGAACTATTGAAGTCATTGAATACGATTCCTTTACGGCATTCACTTTAAGTTTTTCATCAGTGCACATCTAACAGGCCGCAATACGTTATAAATATCTCTGACGTTTTCCGCGTAACGAAGGACATGGCCTGGTGAACCCCTGGCGACTTCGTATACAAGTGTCGAACAGTTTTTCAAATAAAAAAAAAGCTCGGCATATGCGTCTCTGACAGTCCACTAAGATGTGCACTTTCTTTCATNTGCGTCTCAGACAGTCCACTAAGATGTGCACTTTCTTTCATCTGGAGGACTGTGCCAGCTATACTATATTTTGTCTTGTTGGAATTGAAACGAAATAATTCAATATAATTCGCGATATTTTCCATACCGCTGCGCCACACGAACTTTGACATTATTGAAACATTAATAGTACAAAGCAGATGTCTTTTAAAATCGTCTTTTGACTTTTGTCGAAATCGATATTTTTATATGGATGTCAAGATTTTTGGTATGAAATTACCATTTTCAATACACTGACATTTTTGTGTCTCTTTTCTAAACTATTGTGCTTCTAAGGTCTTCTATTTCAATTGACAGTAATATGTTTGTATATATATGTGTTTAACACATGAGTAAACCAGAAATGACATTAATATATTTTGTTATTTCCGACCTTGGTAAAAAACCGAGCGAAAAAGTCAAAAAGCTAAGGAAAATTGTGAAAATTTGTAACGACCCTAAATTCACAGTGCTACTCAACAAACAATTTTAATGCATTAATCCACCACAATCAGCTGCGTAAGCTTCCATGGTGTAGCAAGCAATGGCGCTCCGATGACAACATTTTAAGAAACACAATACAACGTAAGTAAACAAAGGTCGGGCCGTCGACGAGCGGCGCTTATGCAAATTGAATGAACGACAAATTCAAATAAACGCCTTCGAATAAAGTTGACACCGTGTCTCCCTCGTTTGTCCTTTTGATGCCGCCGACACAAATACACAGTCAATTCTGTGATTGAATATGCAGGGGAATTTACATATTAACTTGTTGATTTAACACAACAAAAGCACAGCCATTGCCAACCGCAAGGCGGCAAGAAAACAGCTGGCCAGTTGTCCTGTGCCCACCATACTCAAATTATGCAGTGAGGTCGACATCACCCACTCATTGCATTTACCGAAGTGACACGGGAAGCCGTTAACAATTAGTACGAATTTATTTGTATTGTTTAACTCATGACTATTGAAATCGAAAAGTTTTTTNTCAACTCATGACTATTGAAATCGAAAAGTTTTTTGTCTTTCAACAATATTCAGAAATTTTAAGCGGCACAAAAATCACAATATGGCTCCAAATTAAAGTAACCGGGACACGTAGTTACTACGCGGTTCCCACACGAAAGGCATGAATTCGATTTCAATGGAGAATTCTGAATAATTTTTTAATTTCCCCCAGGAGTTTCTCACAACCAGATGTTTGCATTTTTCCTTGACTTCTTCTGGCCTGGAAAACTAGCAAAGAATACTTCGCCTTCACACTTCAAAAGCAAATATGTAAATATCCAAATGTGTATACCCAAATAAACAAATATGCGATGTAGCCCAATGTTAATCTTTTTATGTGTATAAAACCACAAAATCATATATGGACTTGTGGCCGGAAAAGGAGGAAAAAACTCTGATACATTACGCGGTTACTATTTCAACCCATGCCAGTAAGTAATTGAACGAAACAACGAATTCAGTGATTTTAAAAATTTTAGAGTTTCAGAAAAATTCTTTTAGTATAGAAAAAATTCCCAAAAGAGGCCAATGTATAAAAAGGTACAAAAACCCAGAAATTCATTATGGTAATGCGAAACTCCCTTGTTGGGATAATGAGTGAAATCAATTTACCAGCATTGAGCCAACAGTCATTTGTATTCTTTAAAAAGTGTTTCACTCAAACCAGAAGATTCTCTCTCGCATTCTGTGAATAGCGATAGGGTTGTTTTTCCTTTTACTTTGCGGACACCTTCAGGAAATCGATGCCTTTGCTTTCTCTATTTTGCTGGGCAGAAAAGCTGAAAACAGATTCCGCCAAAATCAAAATGCCCAACATTTTTTCGGGGCTCACAAAAATTTTTGAAACCATAGAGTCTCAAAACATTTTAGACCAATTCCATAACTGACCAAGTGAATTTCGGAGTATTCCGTAGTTTCCACTCGCAGAGAGGAAAGATATTCTCTTTGAGATGAGCAGCTTATCTGAGCGATAGACAGACCCCCAAAAGGAAAACAATGCTTGCAAGAGAAACTCAGCCCAGTGTTGGACGTGTTGGTCAATTTGCAATGTAAACAAAATACGTGTTGTAGAACTCACGAAAAGGGCATCGATATAACAAAGAGTCACATGTGTACGTATCGCGGATACCGTAATTTTTAGCTAAGCGAAAGCATGGCTTTTCGGAGT
>JXPZ01010565.1:0-13868 GCA_001014575.1 Themira minor
GTAAAAAATTGTTTTTTGTGGAGATGGATCTCATGTTGGTTTGGTATATTCGTGCAATATGTCAAATGCTTTAAATGAATGGAAGTGCGTATTTGTGTTCTAAGTATAGACAAAAGGGGAATTATTGCGACTGCGCAAGAGTTTAGCACCAACAAGCACTCCATTGGGAACGAATGAAACATTGCGATTTTAGCTAACACATGCTATGAGAATATATTCTTGTAAACGTGCTTGTGCAGCTTTTGTACATTGTCTCAAAAATAAGAAAAAAGTCACAAAATATCTACATATACTAGTTTTATTTTGGGAATTGGATGAAAAGCACGACCATTCAGCTGTATATTCCTTAGTCACCGTGCGCGTGAGTGTATAAGCATAATATCACCAAGACATGTACACCCAAAATTTAAGTCGTCAGTGGATCGAGTGGTTCGTTATAACTTACACAAATACATACAGAGAGCGTTTGGCACCCACAGAATATTCTGTTCAGGGATCGGGTCGTTTTCGNTAGGTTTACAGTTAAGGGTAGAACATTTTAGGAAGCGAACTCTTTTGAAATTGTGCTTAGTTTGGGTTTGGTTGGTTATATGGCTCTAGTACAGTTATGGCAACATGAGACTAAGTGAGAATTTTGCATCCTTTAGTGCATTGTTGATTCTGGTGGTGAACAGTACACATGAGTATTTATTTGAAGAAATATTAAAAACAATTATACTAGAAATACGAACCTGAAATATAGTAGTGAAATTATATTCGTGCTGATTTTAATTTAAAAAACAAATAAAAAGAGAAAACAACACCAATCTTAAATTAAAGTGACAAATATTAAAACAAATATCATTGGCGTTTTAAATAACTGACTTGCTAAAAAACTATATAAGTTATATCTGTAGTGATCGGTATAACCATAAACTCATTTACGATATGCAATCATACGCCAACAATTAAAATCCTTGAAATATTTTTTACTTTATTTCTATTTTACATATATGAACATTTTTAACAAATAATTTCATAGATTAATAAAATGTTTTAACTTCAAAATGAGTATTATCTAAAGAAGAAATCATATAAACCCAATATAGATTTTCAGATGATGACAGGAACGATGTTCGATCATTGCTATTTATGGAGAGAGTTGTAGCCGGTATAAACTATATCTAAAAATATATTCCGTCTTACACCCCAGCAAGTTCGTTCGTCTTGTATAATATAAGCATGTATGTATGTTTATAGAAGATACATATGTGTTTATGTATGAATATGAGAATACGTATATTAAAGAGACTTCATTCAGTTCGGAGAAATATTTTGAGATAATATAATTTGCAATTTGATTTCAATATTATGTAACATCGAAATCATTTAAATTAATCAAAAAAGAAATCACACACGACATATGGTTTGCAAAAATTTGAAAACTTAATTTAATTTTTTTCAATATTAAAACATACGTTTACATACACAACGGTTACCTTTTTAGAATAAAGCTAAAACGATCAATTCAAATCGTTTACGTATAATCGACATAGGCCTTGTTCTTGGAAAGTTTTTTTTTTGCATTTCGTGTAATGGCAGTAATGGGTACCACCGTGATTTAAAGGCCGCTGTATTTGGTTAAGGACAACGAAAAAAGGGAAGTCAAGCAGATTTAATTTTTTTGGGTGCAAGTGGCATGATTGGTTATCGTATGGGTGTGAGTTCTAAGGGACACATTGCAAACATGTGACGTGCAGACGACAAAGGCTGTTGCCATGAGGAGAATGATTGTGAGGAATGCCTAGAATCACAAGTAGAAGCGTTTACTATACAAGATGCGCAGGCAAATTACAAGAACATAGTTGCCTTTATATGTATGTCTCACGCAGCGAATTGCTCACATGCCAAGTGACGTCTTCATGTGGTATATTTTATCTTTACAGAAGTAATTGTGACCTGTGACCCCTTCAAGGCAAAATTTAACATACCAACTAACACATGTGCTCACAATGATTTAAGATCACGGAGAGTTCACATTTAAAAATGTTTGTATATATAGTCTTGTTTACAACCGGAATGCATTAGTCGCGATCAGAACATCAGTGATGTAGGATTCTTTTCGTTCTATGTGGAAATAGAAAATTTATTAAAACTACCTAAGAAACAAAGACATTGTAACATTGTAAAAATGTATTTGATGCGTGTTTGGATTTCATATTTTGTCATACTTTAACATGTTTATACTTTCGTGAATATACCTTTAAATTTTTTTTTCAAATGATTACGTGCTATTGATGAAAATCAATGAATCGACTTTTTGTTAAAATATTGCAAAGTTAAGCCTTTAAAAGTTCCATGCTTCCTTGCATTCAATAGTACTGAAATTTGCATATGGAATGTAAAGAAGTATGGAGCGATATTTGGCCGATCATCAGTGTAGAAATGGTTTTTAAAATACACCGTGTTGAAATCTGTATGTATACAAATACACATATACGGCATATATTTTCAAATTTGAGCCAAACAATGAAATTGTACTGTACATGCGAAATTTATTTCCCCTGTGCGTGTATCAAGTTTCGTTATTTACAAGGGCATGTACTATAATGACCTACTGTTTATAATTAACTTTACAAGAAGTTCATGTGCTTTCAAGGACTCAAGTTATGTAAAAACGTATGCTTATCCAAGAAAGTATTGTGTTACTTTAAATTGTAGTTTTCTTAAGTAATTTTTGCAAAAGGTTGAAATTTAACAATAGTTATATGCCATACAATATTGTTCTTTGATTGTACTCGACACACAGGCCGATACACAGAAAGACGACCTTTGCCGATCGGTCGTCTTTTAACTCAGGTGATTCAGATTCAAAATAAACATATACTCTTTATGGGGTCTCCTGTGGCTCTCATCTCAAAAATATAATGGCATCCTTAATAAACCTTACCTCTGGAGTGGACAGATATGGACAGATAATTTTGGAAATAGATAAAAATTTTGATTTTATTGAACACATTTATATACCAAAAGAGAGGTTTATAATAAATTATTTAATTTTTTATACATTAAAGAAAAGGCGACTGTGTATTACAATTGTCACATATTCCTGTATTGAAGTATAGTCACTGCCAAATGGTTCACTCTAGAAAAAGACTGTAGGCGGTGTTTTACTGTCTATAATTGTATGCATATGAAATATACATATTTTTATTAATTTTTTCTATCAATTAAAAATTAAAAATAAAAAAAAAACAAACGATAGGAAGTTTTACAGAACAGTACTTCACTCATACAGTACTCACACTGGTTAGGGCAAAGATAAAGAAACAACTCTGTGAATCACAAAAGTAGATATTTAGTTCTAAATGTCAATTTAAGCATACATATATTGTAATGTATATTTATAAATCGTAACCATATATTAAATAAAAATATAAAGTATTTTCCCAATTTTATATTAAAAATGTAGTTTCAATTATTAAGAAAGAATGTATGTGAAACATTCCAAAATTAGAAAACCACAAGCAAATTAAAGAGAAACTCCGAAAAACTTTGAAGTTAGAATTTTCTAAACTCACCCACCGAAAAAGCTGCCCGTCAACTAGCAGGTAATGAATGGAAATAAAAACGGATGGAGAGCGTTGAAAAGTTAGGTGCGTGACCTAAGGTATTTAAACAGTCCGGAAGCGGTTCCAATTTAAGTTGCGCTGAGAAGGATAAGACAGCAATTTCAAAAGTTGGTATCACAAGGTTGTATTGTATAAATGTAGTAGAATGAACGTTATATATTTCCTCATATGGATAGGTTTACAGTTAAGGGTAGAACATTTTAGGAAGCGAACTCTTTTGAAATTGTGCTTAGTTTGTGTTGAAGGCATCTTAGGAGTACCAACGTGACTAACGTGACGTACGTACTAAAACTATAAAATATATGAACAAAAATTACTTTGCGGGCTACNACGTAAGTAAGCCAGGCCGATGATGAAATTTTTTTAANCGTACTAAAACTATAAAATATATGAACAAAAATTACTTTGCGGGCTACAATATATAGTAAGCCAGGCCGATGATGAAATTTTTTTAATATTTTGGTTGCAATTATCGTTTTGTTTGTAATTTCATATAGGTTTACTGAAGTTTTATTTAATATTTCAAACTATCGTTAAGATCAACACGTATGTGCTTGTATGGTCAACTATAGAAAATGTTCAGTGAGTGAAAAATCAAGTTTGTATGGTAAAATGAAGGGCAAACTAAGTTTGATACAGCTAGATCAGTTCGTTCAGGCAAACAGATGGACATCGCTTAATCAACTTAGAAGGNGTTTGATACAGCTAGATCAGTTAGTTCAGGCAAACAGATGGACATCGCTTAATCAACTTAGAAGGTGATCGTGAGTTGAGGGTATAAAAAAGATGAATAGTCGACCTATTAATTATTAAGTAATTACTAACAAATAGAAGAGTAGTTGACATAACATATAAAGAGTACTTGTAAACCAGTTAATATATTTGATTGAAGCAAGGAATATCAATAACTGGAAGTATTTCTTTAAAAATCACATGATGTGTGATTTACGATAAAAATCTGTCAGACCTTAGAGATAAATTGACAGTCATATGACATTCTTAGAGCACTTACCAAGTGTACATGTATATGTATTCTTATGTAAATGTGTTTAGTACACATGAAAAGGACCTTTACACAGTGCTTTAAATCATCAGCATTTATATTCATTGTGCTTCTTTTCTGAGTTGAAGTTATAACAGTAGCTAAAGAAGCTTTTAAGGATGTGTTTTAGTCAGTGCCCACCATGCGCACAAAGCATTATTAGAGAGAGATTGAGGGAAGGAAAGAGATAGACGGAAATACAGAGAGAAGGGTAGAAATTGTGTGCTTTGAGTTAAATTATAATTCGTGCAAACTCAAAATTGTGCATAGACATTGATTATTGAATCAACAAAAGATGCTATTTTACGTAATATTTACTAAATTTTTTAAACATTTTTTGTGTTCAAATGATGAGCAGTGTTCTTGTTCTTTTTTCTTGAGGCGTTTTATGCCATGCAAAAAATCATAACAGAACATGTGTATGGTGGCTGGGAATAAACATGTTAACCTCAGCAAACGAGCAGAACACGTTTAACAGACAACTCTACCATTTTCCTTAAATACATGTTATTATTTGCTGTCGTTCGGATAGCTCTGCAAAAACAGTTGATGCAAACAGCATATTCAGTCCTTAAGCAACGCTGAAACAGTACGGTAGAAAATCTACGATATACGGTTTTTGCAACGAAAGCATCAAGCTCCAAATATTACCCGGATTGCTGAGTTCTCTTTTTATTATTAAAAACATATTTCTATAGTATTGGTTTGCAAGTTCTGGGATATTTTGGCCGTGGCTGGGGTCATATACCGTAATAAGAAATGCTTTCATTGCACTGTTCTGGACCAGGTATATATGAACACGCGACCCCAAGAGTTGGCTGGGCTTCTATAGCTCAATATATTTTAGATATGTATATCTGTGTGTGAGTGTGTGCAAATTTTGATGATACAGTTTTTACACAACGACCCATCTCGACGACTAAACGATTCGACATCGTAATAATTCGTTTGGTCCCTTCGTGTACGAACAAGGATATTTTTTGTGTTCTTCGTCGTGTGCTAGATTCTTCATTAACTTTTAATGCGCTGAAACTGTGCTTTACAATTTTATAGACATTTTCCAGTTTAGCTTCCTCAGTCGTTGTTCTGTTTTGTAGCTGGACTGGTGGAGGAGCCTCATTGCGGTTTCGCTCTGCTGCTGAATGGTCCTGGTACCAATTTTTGCAGAAATTTCCTATGAGCTGGTTGTGAATATTTGCAAGGTCCTGAAGCGCCTTGTTTTTAGAGCACACACCGGATATTTAAATGTGTGTTTAAATTAAAAAAAATAGTATTTTAAATTTCAAACAGTATTTTGAAATGTAAGTGAAATATATTACGCAATCATTCAATATGAAGTGTATAGATAATTAATATTTCTATAGGTGTTAATGAAAAGTTATGGGTGTTAATGAAAAGGTAGTGTCCTTGGATAACACAGCACGAAAAAGAAATCCAAATAAGGACTAAATTTCATATTATATTGAAAGTGATTATGAGAATTAAACGAACTGTTGAAATAAATTTTATTAAAATACTCAGTAATAGANAAATTAAACGAAATGTTCAAATAAATTTTATTAAAATACTCAGTAATAGAAATAGACCAACTAAATGCGTAAGTAATGTGAATGCTTTAAGCTTATAAGTCTATGAGTAAATAGTATTTGAAATTGTGGATTTGTTATCTTAAATGAGTAAGTAATTTGATTTATACACATATATTATTCTATCTATATGTATTTTCCAATGAATTACAATTTTTTAATTCGCATTTTAAAATGAGGTGTGGTCTTTTATACTTGTACAATGTCTTTTCGTAAATTTACAATTTTTTTGAAAGAAAATTAAAATTATGGTAGTTCGCATTACATATTCCCTTCTTAAAAATGACATCACACACACTGATATTTAGACACATCTATCTTATAGAGAGGTTGCTTAGAGGACAGTGGATATCCTACTAAACAACTTTTTTTTTAATAAATTGAAATACAAGATTTTAAATACTATGGTGTATACGGAATTTTCGTACAACTATACTTGAAATTTATAATGACACAACTTATGAAAAATACAAAAAGAAAATTATTTTGAAAATACCTCAACAGATATCTAAGTCAAATGTTTTTAACCGAACAAGGTATTACTAAACACTTAAGATTCAATAGAATATCCTTATTTTATTTTTCTAATATAGATTTAGACATGTCTTTGATATTGCAGAACAAATGAAATGATTATAGCTACCACAAATGGCAACGGTTTAATTAGAGTCAGCTATTTTAAGGGTTTATAATAAAGATCCCACCGCTGTGGATGTTTTCTGCATTAACTTAAAAGCAGACATGCATAACTCATACGGTCAAACTTCTGCTTTACATCAAAAAAAGGAGTTTTCACACACACAACCTTCTTCCACTTCACTTTTTTAAATCTTTAATCTTAAACTGTATATACTGTTTGTTTGTAAATAGTAAAAAGATCGTTTGTAACACTGAGAGGGAGCTCACAATATGAATCATTTTATTTTCAAAGACAACTTCGGAACCAAACTTGATAAGTGAAATGTGAATGAATCTGGTTAAATGGTCGTATTGCATAGCAGGCCCTGAACCGCTTTTATATATAAACCAGCGTTTAAACCTGCAATGCACCAATTTTGTTCACTATATCCAATTCAACATATACGGTGTTATGAAAAGTAGATATACGATTTGGGCTCAGTTCAAAATACGGCCAATTACTATTCTAATCAATTGATAATATTATAATAAAAAATGTATTTGACTTTTCGCACAATACAGGTTTGATTAACTGTACAATACTGTGTATAGTTGGTTGATATCGGGTCAGATCTGACATGTAAAGCATTTGGTCCCCTTCAACCAGCTGTACCAGTGATTGACTCCATCTGAAAACCTCTATATGGGTATGATGAAATTCCTTTCACTTGATTAAATATTAAAAATCATTGACCACCAAATCAAAGATCTTTATTATACTTATATATACTCATTTCTATAAACACTATGTAATAAAATTAAATATAATCGAATATGAAAGCATTTTATTTTTGGATCATGATTTTTAGGAGATATCATCTATTATTACTTTATTTTATTTTCTTGGTACATAGCATTAAAATTTACTTAATTTAAGATCATATCGGAAAACTGTAATTAATTGTAATGTATAAAATGTTTAAATAACTCACATTACATTTGAGTGATTCCTAAAAGTATAAAGATAATTTTAATAATGCCGATCTTTTATTTATTAATATTACAAATGCTTACCTAAGTTGTCTAAAAAAATTTACTTTTTTTCGGGCTTCGGAAACATTGGCCATGTGATCGTCCATAAATTTTGTTTTACTCCAGGGTAGCATTTCAAAATCATTTAAAGGTTTCCGGTTGAATAGAGGATCAGGGCTCCGATGTTCTGGGACCCTTGGTTTGCATATAATTGCATCAGGAGCAGCATAGTCCCGATCGTAAGATGTTCTCAAAGGAGGAACTTTCGGTACCTCAGATTTTGGTAGTTGTATACGAACTCTGAAGTTTATTTGTTATTTAATATTGGAAGATAATTAAATACAAATGGTCTTACTCGTTCATTGGATATGATTGAAAGTTCAATTGTTTTTTGCCTATTGTTCGGAACTTCGTATGTAGTTTTCTACCCTGTTCTAAGCTCTCCCTTGTTGTTGTTAGTGGAAATATCCAATTTGGGTCGTATACGAACCAACTTCCACTATTAATAATTGGCATTATGAAAAAACGTTTTTTTACAAATACGACCGACTACCAATACTCAAAATTTTGTTTAACGTATTTTCATTGTCTATGATTGCTTTCAAATTGTTTTTTATGATAAATTTGATGATTTGTATAAAATTTGATTGGGAAAACTATGAAGACTATTTTAATAGTTGCTGTTGTTACAATATTTTATATATTGTGAGATCATGTTAAAATTACAAACAACAAATCTACTTTTTATACTCTATTATTGATCTGTAGAATATGATGACTACGTCTGACTCATGACTAATACAAGTAATCTGTATTTACTTGTTGTATGCTGAATTGACGTGGTTACCAAGGCAATAGTCACATATACGTGTTTGAAGTAATCTCTTTAAGCATAATGCAGTTATTAAAAGAGGTTTGCCCTACCAAATATTAAGAAGAATGACACTTAAAGCAACACCATGAAATATCGGGATATAATCGAAAGATTCGTAAAGAAATTCCAATTTTCGAATTTCTAGTTTGCAGTTGATATAATATAATACTTTATCATACCATCGTGCAAGAAAATAATGAATAAAGTTGAGTAATATTCACATTCGGTTGAAAGTAAGAGTTTCCATAATCTTCTTGTAAACAATAAATGATATATATCAACCTAACATATCAGTACCGAATGTGTTATATGTGTGAATGTGTAATATCTGTACTTAAATTGAATTGAAAACAAGTAAAAGTATTTAACACCGCTGGGCCGATGATTNTAAAATAATAAAATAAAAGTATTTAACACCGCTGGGCCGATGATTTGATATCCTGCAATCATATCTATGTACCAAAATATTCGCTCATGGTCAATTAACAAACATTTTTTTTTTGTTAAAAAAATGAGTTTTAATGGGAGGTAAAAAACCCCTAAACCGATATAGCCTAATTTCATATCATTTAACTGCATTTATTCTTTCAACATAACTCCTTCTCCTTCTATAAATAACAAATGTTATGAAAAAGTGAACATAGTTATACTTGTGCGAAATCATAGTTATATAAAATAAAAAAATATTTTTGATTCTTTGTAAGGTGTGAAATATTTCGAAATATGTATTTAATATACTTTAATGTACAAGTTTTCCAAATTGTATGTGTTTTTTGCATAATTTTAATCTTCTTAGGATCAAACAAAATGCATACATATATACAAAACACTTTTTTCAAATTTTATATTATTTAATTTAATATATATAAGCTTTGATTATTACAAAACGAAAATTTCTTTTAGTACCTACATTTTAGTTAAATTAAAAATATCCACTTTACCACTATTATTTTTCTATTCCCTTTCGTTCGCAATAAATAAAAAAAAATATAAAATTAAAAGTCAATAATTTACATGATATTAAATATTAATATAATTGATAACCTGTGTTTGTTCTTTTAATGGTGTTATCGAATATATTTTAATTGGTTAGGAATTTATCCTTGTAAGATCCTACAGTTGACCTGTGATTTACTTATAATACCCCTTTATATCGGGAATTCTTTGAAACACCCACATACAAAACAATTGAAATTTAAAACACAATTTATTGTTGTTTTTGGTAGAAATAAATAGATCCGGAATTTATCCATATGAAATATATTTCAATAATACAATTCAGCACTATCTTTTCTTACGCAAAAACTGTTACAATTCCGAATCCGTTGTTATTATTAGCAATTTAAAAATGGAAACATTAGTGAATGAGTGGAATAGGATAAATTTAAAACAACGAGTTACCTTAAACTTGGTACCTACCTACTTTATTTAATTGTATATATTGAATATTACGTTTTCACTTGTTCGGTATTGATATCTTTTATGTTAAATGTCCATTTGTAAGGCATGCTTTGTATCTTAAAACAAATTTATCGGTTAATCAATGTAATCAAGTTTATGTTCAACAAATCTATACACCATATACAAATATAAAGAAAATAATTATCGCAAATCAATGAATGAATGATGATTATGTGGAAGAATCTGTTTAGTTTAAAAGTTGTTCGGCGAAAGTGAAACATGATTTATATATTATAAGACTTATATGACGTACATTGAACACATTTTACGGTACATTTGCTAGGCGTAACAGACCTTATTACGAGATTTTACACAAATGACCGGAGGTGTCGCAATTCTTTAGAGTGCCTCTACTCGCAATACTTAACCAAAAGAAAGGCTTATGGAAATGTCATATTTAATATTTACACAAATGTATTATTAATTATATAATAATTTATTGCATAAGTAATAACAATAACTTTAATAAAAATGATTTTGGTTGGTGTAATAGTATTCAAATATATATAAGTATATATAATATCTATTATATGATATATTGTTATTTTTTTTTGTCATATATGTTTATAATTTATTAAAGCTGACACTGACAAGTAGAATTATACTTGCGTATACAATTGGTTTTCGGGAAAAAAAACCTTTTACCTTCGCTTCAGGTATCGAAAACATTAGAGTGCGAGCTAGTACAACATGTACTACAGCAAGTTGACTTCATCTTACTTGGATTACTCCTATTAAAATTTTTGAATTCATAACTTACGTATAATTTATATCTTAATTATACACAGTGTAAATATGAAAATAATTAGCTATAGAATTTAAGACACATGAGGCTTCACTTTGCATTTCAATTGTAGATTTAATATTATTATTCATAAATTACCAAACATGTATTTATATGAAGGTGTTTAGTGTTTTGTATTGGCTGTGTAATTTGGTTATGTATGCTTTAAGTGTATATTTGTATATCTTAGTCGAAGTAATTGTTGATTTGGCACTTATACTGAAATCATAAAATTTTGAGATTTAAAAAAAGGAAAATAGATTGCAATGTTCTGTGTGCTATGATTAACAATTATTAGGTTACAGAGTTGTTGCCACTAGATGCCACGATATTGCAGATGAGACACAATATACTACAATAATATTCCGGTGGTGCACATGAGGGTTTGTAAAAAGATTGATGGTGCTGCTGCGGCCTTATATTTTCTGGCATTTAACGAAATATTTCTGAAACTCTGTCATATTAAGACTGATATCAGTTTTTCCGATACTGGATCTTTCTGATTTATGCTCTATATCCACGATTCCTATATGGCATTAAGCATTCGCCTGCTACTCCCACCACCTCTATGAGGACTGAATTCGTCGCGATCCACGTCCACTCGTCGTGTGGTTGGTGCTGAAGGTGGCATGTCCCGAGGATCTATACGACCACCACTTGATGGCCCATACCTCGATCCAATTAAGTGTTGATCATCGTACATTAAATCTGGGTCAGTTTCCATGATGCGACCACCGCGCGATAAATTACCATGGTGTGAAGAACCGCTGGGTGCGTTGCGAACGTGTGAATGCTGATGCGAATGTGGAACCTGATGCGTATGAGGATAATCGGAAGAATAGCTGCGTTCGTCCATTATATCTTCAGTGTTCAGATCATATTGCATCAAATCTCGTTCTCGGGCATGTAAACGCTCTCGCTCTCTCTCACGATCCATTCGTTCATATCGCATGTCGCGTTCGTGATGTCTCCCTGAGGTCTGACGGCGATGTTGATGATGATATTGGTCTAAAATAAACACAAACATTTTAGTACTTTTAACAAAAAATATAGCGCCATTTTTATGCTGATTGCATGTAAAATATATTTTGATAAACAATTTAAATAGAAGAAAACAATTAGTATTCAAAAAATTACAAACTCAGCATTTAATTCTTTCAGTTAGCAAATCAAATAAAACTAATTCAATCTTATCCATTAAAAAGTTCCATTGTATATATTTTTGTTTTAGAAATAAAATTAGTCAACAAATTTATATGCTCGTTAAAATAGTTAATAATAAATAAACCAAATTGTTTTAAATTATTGAAACTACAGATAGAAATAACAACAATTCATTAAAAATTAACATTGCAATACATCTGAGCATAAGAATTGGCATAGATTGTTGATTGAATTATTTCTAACTGATATATCTAGATGTTGGGTTGGGGGTGGATGGGGAAGTGCAATTATTTGAACTAAATCGAGATTATTATGGGATTTTCTGCACCGACTTATAATGTACATACATTGGGATACCACAACTAAAATAATAGTGTAAATCGGCAAAATGTTGTTATTTTGTTAATTTTAATGTTACGATATGTATTTATAACAAGAGGGAATATTATTGTACATTACATTTATTTCGATTACCTTAAAGAGGAAAAAAAAAGGACAAATGAACTTTGGACATATAACCGAAAATGTAGTTTATGTATTTCAAATTATGTTAAATACTATCTTTCGCAAAACTAGATATTAGTTTGATAAATTTAATGACAATTGGGACACATTATAGAAAACAATGCAAATGTAGAGTTTATATTCAAAATGTATGATTTCAAATATCATTTTATTAATCCGAATTCTGTTTAATTTACATATTTGAAGGATTTGGTTTAAATTTGGATTAAACAATGGAAATTTGTCGTTATTTACTCACAAAAGACATTAATGTTTTGTTGCAATTTAGCTGTGGGTCAAGCCCCGAAAATTAGAAGCTTCAACATTGAAGTCACTTAGTGGAAGTATTTGACTTACATACGAACCACACCCGGTGTAACTGCAAAAGTTCAGATGCATATTTAAGATTTAAGGGTCCATCCACTAATTTCTTAGTGTGATTTTACGTTACACGTATCAAATGAGTAAAATTTTGACTTTAGTAATGTTATTGAACAAAGATTAGCATGGCATTAACAGGAAAATGCTCGCTTGTAACTTGGAACAGGTAGGAAATTAATTGCGTGTAAGTAACATAGACGATTTGATTTCGGTCTTGAACCTGCAACGTACTGTGGATGGTGATCGATGTTTGTTTGGGTTTTTGGCTTTCATGTTTCTGATAATGGATTAAATGTTGGTAATTTTTTGGTGTTCCAATGGGAAATTCGAAAATTATAGCATTGTTGTATAAGAACCGGGTATGACACGGGCTGTTAAAGCTGCAAAAATGTATATACAAAATATTTAGAAATGAAAAAAGAAATGATTTTAAAAATAAATCTATAGTTTCATTAATAAATTGCAATGTTCGTCACTTGTAAATACACTGAATTCACAAACGCATATATGTAATTCAACTAATTATGTTGTACAGTTATATATGTTTAAGGTTTTGCAATAAAAATATGTAATAACATCAAGTTTAAAGAAAAATTCTGCAACAAAATTTATTAAATCCCAAAGTAACGTTATGCATATATATGAGAGTAAAAGGAGAAGTAACTTATTGTATTAAACAGTAAATATAAAATATAGTTGAAAGTATTTTAAAAAATTGAAGTACATTTAGAAAAAGCATAATCATCAGCCTGGCCAATGCTTTGATAGCCTCCGCTAGAATACTTCAATGTACAATATGGCACTAGAGAAG
>JXPZ01010565.1:13921-31244 GCA_001014575.1 Themira minor
ATATACAAAATATTTAGAAATGAAAAAAGAAATGATTTTAAAAATAAATCTATAGTTTCATTAATAAATTGCAATGTTCGTCACTTGTAAATACACTGAATTCACAAACGCATATATGTAATTCAACTAATTATGTTGTACAGTTATATATGTTTAAGGTTTTGCAATAAAAATATGTAATAACATCAAGTTTAAAGAAAAATTCTGCAACAAAATTTATTAAATCCCAAAGTAACGTTATGCATATATATGAGAGTAAAAGGAGAAGTAACTTATTGTATTAAACAGTAAATATAAAATATAGTCCACTTGAAAGTATTTTAAAAAATTGAAGTACATTTAGAAAAAGCATAATCATCAGCCTGGCCAATGCTTTGATAGCCTCCGCTAGAATACTTCAATGTACAATATGGCACTAGAGAAGGCGTTGTCAAACGTGTCATGGTTCGATCGATATATTTAAATGGACTTTTCAAAGTACGAGTACATACATTTGACAATATTGAAATATCTTATTTCTTTTTTTCCGAATAGATATATCAATAACTGTTTATGTCCCTAGTGGAAAGTATAGCTCGATTCAAAAACAAATAAAGATCAAATATAAATTGAAATGTGTTTACCTTGATTCCAACCGAACTCTTTATCCCAATCTTTTTCCCGCTCTTTCTCCCAATCTCGCGCTCTTTCCCGCTCCCACTCCAAGTCTCGTTCCCTCTCTCGCGATTTTCTATTCCTATTAAACTCTTCGTCCCAAAAATCTTGATCATAAGCCACCTCCCGATCTTTAAAACCGCCCCTCACCCTCTCTGGAATTTCATTCCGCTCTGAACTTCCCAATTGTTGCCAATTGCCATCAAATGTTTCATTATCAACTTGTCTCACAATAACAATGAAACAAATTTAATAATTTTAAACAAAAACCAAGCGATGTGTTAAGAAGAGCAAACCGATCATTATAAAACACGCACAAATCGTTTTCATTCAATTCGATCGTGGATTGATGAGTCAGTCATTAAAAAGAAAGAAGGAATTCGAAGAAATCATTAATTCTTCAATTAAACTTTGTTAATAAGTATTAATAAAAAATATTTAAGTTTCGTATATTGTTCAAAAGAGTGTTTAAGTAGTATGATGTGTTTTAGTTTATATATGGATTTGTTAAATAAAAGTACAGTGTGTACTTAAAGACTCAATTGTGATTTATGTCAACATTTTTATTCGAATGTCTTATTTTAATTTCTGCAAGAATTGATTCATAGAATATCGATTTTATGTGATTGGGTGTGTATTTGGGATAGAAGGCTGAGGAAAGACTTACGTTGGCAAAACGTAAACAAAATCCTTACCTGGCGGTGATGNATGTGTTGGCAAAACGTAAACAAAATCCTTACCTGGCGGTGATGGAGCCATATGAACTTGCTCTGCTGAGGGTGATGCTTCTTGAGATGGTAAAGGTCTGGGAATAGATGAAGTGGGTCTAATATCTGGATGTGTTGCTTTCCAGTAGGTCTGCAATGTCAAATTGAACAACATATGTATTCAAATATGGTAACTAGCACTTACATCTAAATATTCGGCAATATGTTCACAAGCGTCTTCCAACTGATTCTCGTCTAAAATTACGTCAAACATTTCGGGGGGGCATTGGGCTAGTTTCTCAGCAGCAACCATTTGTACCGATAAATTTTTTGCTTGTGATTTTCCTCGTGATTTGATTAAGCGCTGTAAGACCTGTTGTAAAATCATGTGCATTCATTTTAAAATAGCTGATAGATTTGGTTCGAAATATATGTACCTACCTTACTACTACTAATTTTTAAATAAACTATAGTTGGCGCTAATGACGTTTTCGCTAGTTGTGACGGATGATTGATTGTATCACAATCGAGTACTACTAGTTGTAAGGTTCTTGCTAACTCAAATATACGTTCGATTTCCTCTTGGACTTTGCTCAAGCAATCGGAACGACTGCTGGAGCGCTCCATGATGGCACGTTTTGACGGATTGTTCATAATTGAGCGTTTTGCCAGTGAGATGTCAGCCATCACTCTAGTAATTATTATTTTACCCTCAAATCGATGTTTCAAGAAGTCGAATAAGGCCTTCTGCATCATGTCCGTAACTTCGTAACCTTTGAGACTGGGGCCCACTAGAACAACTGGACGCATTGACGGAACAACATCGTAAGGGGAAGCGGTCTCTTGCTTTTTGAAGAACGGCTTCCGTTTTTCTTTATTGGGGGGTGTTGCCAATGGTGCCTTGCCATGACGTCCTTGTCCCATGGAATCTGATTCGTCACCTAATAATTAGTATTATCGAAATACGCAACGAAAATAACAATGGCATCGTATGAGCGAGTTCATGGCTGAATGGCTGTTTATAAAGTACAAATTTCCTTTTCTTAGAGAATGAAATTCGATCTTATAATACATATGATATTGCAATTGTGAGAAATACAAATATTTTCCACAAACCAAAACAGGGAAAACATTTATTCTATCGCGATTTTTGCCGTATTTTTCTGAGGATTGTACATTCGGATAGAACACTCACCGAAATGAAAACAATAAAGAATTATTTGCAAACACGAGAGGAGGAAATGAGATCGTGTAAGTGAATGGATATTCGGGGGTGAAAGAAAATCGAAAAACTAACAATGACTTTATGTATATACGTGTTTACATACAAAATGACAAAGCGAGAAACGAATTCGCACTATTTCGGTGTTAGGCGTTTGTTGTTACGTAGATGCACACAATACATATGACATAGAAAGTGAACCTTGTGTAGGAATATGAAAAATACACAAACCTGGTTTCTTACGAGGTGTTGTACTATAAGGATCTTTGCAAAATAGGTGTTGATTTGTTTAGGGATCGAGAAAGTGTCAAAATAAAATAGACAAATTGTTAGAAATAGTGCTTCACTATTAAAACGACGAAACGAAACTAACAATTTCTAATATATAGTCGGCACAGTGACTTAATATTGCCAATTTATATACATTCTAAGTATACATATAAGTATATACATATAAACAGATGAAAATAGGATAATGAAAAAACTAAACATATTAACAAAAAACTAAGACTCAAAAACGTTCGTTGATTCTCTCACAGTTTCCATGTAAAGGTAGAATTGATCGAAAATAAACAAACAAAAAATAGTCATATTTACACGTATTTTTATACGTCATCACATAAGAATCTGTAAATGTTTCCCAACTCTTCATTAAACAGAGCATAGGGAAAGCCCTCGAGAAGATACATTTATGGGTTTAGTTTAGTCAAATGCTCGCGTAAAAATATAATCAAATACAATAAGATCATATATAATAACATGGAATAAATAAAGACTGTAACACAATTTTTTTTGCTAATAACACATGAGAAAAGGCAATGAAATGTGTGGCATACCAGGTGTAGGGGGTGTGCTACCTCGTGATGGCTCGGCACCTGCTTGGCCGCCTGCGCCCAAATTGCCACTCGATGATCCTTTTGTGCCATAAAGTCGTGAGGGTCTTGTTTGATTCTGAAAAATTATATATATTAATAACGGAGTATTCACAAAATTCATCGGTTAATCGTTAAGCATGTACTAACCTGCATACGAATGTGTTCTAGCTTAACCGGGCTGGGTATAAATCCCACATCACAGCCTTCCTTAACCAACCGGCCGATCCACCAGTTATTGTCATACTTTTCCTTGATGTGTAGAAAATCTCTAACGTCGAACGAAACAGCGCTGCCCTGCACGGGCGAATCATCGTCGATAGTGCCATCATATGCTACGTTTGTTCGAACTGCGAAAGCAACAGGTTTACTCTGAATAATACCAAAGTAAATATTGTAATATCCTTATAAAGAGCGACTGTTAATTATTATAACTACCCTTGCTTTGTCCAATTGGCTTAAAGCCTGTCGTTCCTTCTCTCGCCGAAGCGATTCCTTTTCCTCGTCTAGCGACAGATCGGATGAAGGTTGTGAATAGTTGGAGTCGGCAGAACCCTAAAAATAACAAGCAAAAGACGTTTTTACAAAAATAAATTGTTGAATTTTGTTTTATTTTTATATTATATATTTTAAGTTTTATCGTTATATTATAACGTGGTTAAACCACGATGTTGTTCATTCTACATGGAAAAATATATCTTTTTGATAAGAATCAGAATATTTTCTGAACTCTTAGCATTTATTGTGAACAAAAACAGTGAAAAGAATAAATTCGAACCTGTGTGAACAGTTTGTTATATCCACTTTGATATGAACCAAGGCCGAATCGAGATTCTCGATGGCCGCCCGCCGCATAGGGAGCATCTGAAGAGGAGGCTCTCTGCACCATGGGCCGGTCGGCCCTGTAATCTTCTTCAAATGAAGATATTTTGAATAAATTTTCAGCAACCAGTATTGAAGCGTCAATTTGTTAAACAGAACGGGCCAACGCGAGGGAGTGTCAAGTCTTATTGTTGACCAAATACACACATATGAAATAAATTCCTAAGTTCTAGGTAAACTGGTTCATTGACGCCTATTATTTTGTCGAGTTCGCTTGGAAATCAGTACTTTTGCCGATTCACTTATGTTTTAAGGAATTCAAAAATTACGGAAACAGCACGCGGATCGACGGCAATTCCAGAGAATAATTTTTTTTTAGTATATTCCCAGTGTGCTAAATATATTTTGTGTGTATATGATTATATACAAATATAGGGTTGTTTGACTGAAACTAAAAATACACTCCTTTCTGGCAATATGCAAAAAAAAACTGGAACGATTGATAAAGTAAACTTTTCTGCCAATGAGTATAAGTACAAGAAAAATGGTATTTAATAGCCTAGTACATTAGTAACGGTAATAGCTCAAAAATTAGACATTTATTTTTCACTTGTTAATATTTAAATATTAATTTAAAATATATTCATTTTTAATTAAATGTAATTCATATAGATTCAAAAAATGTTTTTCAAGTATTCTTCTTTTGACTATTACACGATATACAATATTTTACTGCGCACGACAGTTTTTTGGGAATCTCGGTTCTTTTTGGAATGGTGCTGGAAACGTTCGTGCGCAAACAGAAATGAACAGCCCTGCCACAAAACAAAAAAGTTTATGGATTTCGGACAACGAGCAATGAGCCTTAACACCCACCAATGGAGTGCATTTTTAAATGGCAAGCTGTAGGTTCAGTTTTTCATTAAAATACTCAAAAATATTACAAATTTGTATTGTAATTTTATTAAAATAAGATGTATTTGTGTAATGTTTTCATTATGCATTGAAATGTACGCTTCGTTAAAATTAAAATGGGAGAATATTTTTCAAATTTTTTGTTTTGTTTAAATGTTTAGATTTTCCAATGCATTTCCAGCATCGGTAAATTCGGTTATATGGAAAGTGTGGAGTAATTTTTATCCATTGCGTGTAGACTTTTAAGTTCCAATGCGTATAAATATTATCACGAAATTCCATTGGATATATTGTATGTAGTTCCAGTCAACGCGAACCGAAAAATGTAAACAAATATTTCGACGTTTGTAGACCTTGAAATACTCGGTTAAATAAGAGAGGAAAACAAGGTTGAACAAAGAGAGAAAAACAAGGATATGCTAGGATTGCGATATACTATAAATTCATTAATAAATTTCTCAAATAGAGCATGCGCAAAAAAAAATAAAAAATTGCACGAACGGGAGTCGATTTGTTCGAAAATATTTAAGTTGGGGTGTTCAACAAATTTCAATTCTAAGAAATATATATTGTGTGCATGTTAGTTACTTAATACAAATTATAATAGAAAGGAACATATCTAATATTAACTTTATCCTTACTTTTGCAACGTATTAAAAGAGTTTCTCGTGTGAATCGAAACGTGAAAGTAAGTCAACTTTAATTTTCCGTTTATATCTAGTTGCAATGACAAATTTAACCAGAAAACATTTATAAGGCCTTTGTTCTTACTTTTTTAAATGTATGCAACCTTTTTAATAACATATACTATACTTCTTCGATTGAGTAGTTTTTGATAGTAGTCAACACATCTTAAGGATTTTCTGAACAGAAAATATATGTACGGTCCTAGGGAGGGTATGAGAGCATCGGACAGACCGATGATAACACGTTGCTTGTTTTGATCTGAACCCATTCATTTCAAAGATGAAATATTCCTTATTAAAACTGCATTTTCCATTAAAAGTTCTGGAACTTCTATAAGCAAAAACGACTTGCAACACTTTATATAACTTGTTTTAACAGTTGTTTCCCTGTTGGTTAGTAAATGTGACGTTTAAATATAGTTGATCGGAATGATCGATTTTTCTTCATAAAACAGAAACAACAAATGAGCGGATATAAATATCTGGCGACAAAGGCAAATAGTCTGACATATGGATGTATGTGTGTGAATTTAGACATACATACATGAATAGGCTTTCCTAAGTATCAACACATATTATTGGGAACATTACTTTATTCTTTCTGACATAGAATTTATGCAGCATACATGCATACCTACATTTTTACATCTACGTATTCAAACCTATATACATATAATTAGATATGAACATACATTGGAATGCATAGGGTGGAAAAATATTTTCGAAGGCAGCACTTGCACATAACGCTTCAAAAGTGCCATACATGTCAAATGTAATATGTATTCTTACCCGCCTTTTATTTTTGAAGGGCTTGTATGCTTTAACTTTATGTTTTGCTCCCAAGTGTAGTTTCTTCATGGCTGCAACAAGTAAATCAGTTGTGATTTCCCAAATGCAAAATCAAATGAATATCTTTGCAATTTTCGTTTTTTCACTGATCAGAACAGATGGTCGGTAATTATGCAATAAACAACCACAGAAGCTTCACAAAAAAATAAACTAATACTGCATTGAAAGAGTCCAGGTTGTAAATAAAAGAAATCCGACGATTTTCACATTTAATTAGCTGAGTACAATTATAATACGGGCTTATATTGCCATGCTACAGGTAAATAGTATGGTGCTTCAAAGCAAATAGGTCAAATTAATGGCATTTTACACGGCCCACGGCACTACCTATGTATTTTTCTTGGTTTGTTCGATTGGAAAGACGACCAAAAATAAAAAGGCTGAATACGCGACTGAACCCATGTTGCTTATACTCAAAATATATTCTCCGTTCTGACAGACAAACGAAAGCGATCATTTCTAAGAGCCGAACAATAAAATGACAATCGAACACAACAGTGACAACGCAAATCACAGCAGATCGCATACGAATGTATGTGTATATTTTTTATATACACATATAAACTAAATATGAGAATCGCAAATTGTCTTTTATCTTTGAGAGCGTTGCTCATGGTAGGCCCATTAGATGTGAGCAAAGACCTGTGGTACTTGTAACTATACAAAGTGAAAATTCGTGTAATAAATGGAAACTGCAATATGGCGAACTGAGTCAACTAATAGAAATGTGTATGATTAATATGTGTTTAGGAGGAGAAACAATTTAAAGATTTGTTGTTGATTTCTATTATAGAAATGGAGGGCGATATACGGGTTATGCCAATTCCAGCCGAGCTAAGTTACGCACAATTAAGTGTCGGATACT
Source organism: Themira minor (assembly GCA_001014575.1). Taxonomy (NCBI): domain Eukaryota; kingdom Metazoa; phylum Arthropoda; class Insecta; order Diptera; family Sepsidae; genus Themira; species Themira minor. The sequence continues at coordinate 21,514 of JXPZ01010565.1, forward strand.
CCCGGAACATATTTAGCGTATATCATTATCGTAAAATATACTGTATTAAGATTGCTTTCATTTAAATAAATTTTCATTCCCAGCACGTTTAAGCAGAGCCTACTTTTAGGTTTCATGGTTAAATTTCAAAATCCCACCACAATATAATTGGTAATCACCACTTGTTCCAATTGGTTCAATTAAATATATTTATTTTATAGAACATTTAATTTTAATGAATTCGTTTTTGAACATTTTTGTCTGCTCTATCTCCTAGATGGCGCTGGTATCTGAATTATAATTTGTATATTTAATTTTGTAAACTAGAGGGCGCGCAACAAATTTATTTGTGATTTTGAATTCAGTTTCATTTTAATATTTATGAGGTATGCTTTTAACTTTGCCACTAGGTGGCGCTGAACTAATAACTAGCTATCCGAGTGTATTCTTTAGTTTCTTTAACTTTATGGCGGGTAACTCGTTAAGCTGTAATTTGATATCCATTTTTGCTATTTAATTTAGCAAACTAGATGGCGCTTTTGGCCATTTAAATGTTATACGAACTTTTTTATGAAACTTAATTTTGCATTATTAGTTTACTAGTTAGTTTACTATAAGTAAATAATTCAGGTTCGTAAACTAGTTGGCTCGCAACACATTTATCCAATATTTAAGAAGCGGATAAGTTCATTAATTTAATTTAGAATGTGCTTATATTATAACGAAATAAAGTAATAAGGTAATTTATTCTGAAACTATAACAATATGTATGACCATGAATGAGACTCCTCAGATTGACTAAATGGGCTTCGTATAACAATATTAATGGTAAATCACAGACACAACAAGGAGAACGAAGAGAAAACACCAACCAAAAACAAGTTTTAAGCCAATTGTTCTACAAAAATTTGATAGATGGCGTTGACTTTAGTCAAATTTTGTTGGTCCAACTCACAAATGTAAATACCATGCACAAACTACACACTCAAATAAAAAATATTGATTTCAATAAATTTGGGTGTATATATATTGAATTTTGTTTGATTCAATATTTGTCCATCATCAAATTGTGAGCAATTTTGGTTTATAACAAAGGGAAACAAAATTTAATTTCTTATTAAATTCATTTGAGAGAAATTGTCACAATCTTTAACTTTTTTCTTAATTCAACTAAACGTTAAGTACGTAATTAATTTTTTTGTAATATGTTCATATATGGAAAATCATGTTTTCTAAGATATTTTAGTTTTAAAAAATGGCCAACAGTTGTTTTCCACTGTCCTCAGAAGCAGCACTGTTAATACTGGTTGAACACTAGGATACCAACCAGGTGAAATTCGAATTCAAAATTTATTTTTACATTCAAAATACTTTCAGAATTTATGATTGAAACGAAGTTCGGCTGTATATATATACATGTTTTATATCCGAATGTAAGCATTTAAAGGTTCACCTTGTGCCTGACCAAGGAAACCTTCTAATTAATCGAACAGAACTAACATTTCGGTTGACTAAATGCGAACATCAATTTAATTTCGTTTATTAAATGCAAATTGAATTGAAGAATGTCATTTGTCAAACATAACTCAAATACAATAATTGGATGAAAATGTCAAGGTAGGTAATCAATGCATCAATACAGGCTCTTTGTTTTGGATTTAAATATTTAACCATTTGGTAGGCGTATAAAAATAAACTTTATTCTTCTATAAATATGTATATGTTTTGGAACAATGATTTTCGCATAAGCAGAATTTTGGAGAAAGCTAGCACCATCTGCCAAAATAAAATTGAGATCAAAGGACCTGCATTAAGGGCTAATTCTAATAAGGCTTCTGCTTGCCAGTTTTTGCCGATTATATTTTCGATCAACTTCAATTTTGCTTATTTCAGTTCAAACAATAAATAAGGCAATATAAAGACCAGTCTTGCCATTGTAAGTTCGTGTTTGGTCCGTTAAGATAATGTTGTTCATTTTGAAACTAGTTTAGAAATAGTTTTGATAATGTGAAATCTAAATTCTAGAGTAATTTTGGATCACATATTTGTTTTACAAAGTGAATATAGCTTTAATTTATTTATGTGTACCTGGTTGTTCCGCAAAACCTCTAAGTTGGAAATTGAAAAGTATTCCGTCAAAACGTAGCAGTTTACTTATACACATACATTTTTCAATAACAGAAACATTTGTAAACGATTCCAAAAAATGAGTCAGTTCCGATCACATCTGAAAATGTAAATGAAAAACATATTTAAAAGATTGTTTGATAATAAAATAAAAATTTGTATAGAATTGAGTTTGTTTTGGATCATTTTTAAATTACATTTATAAAAGTACAGTGACCTAAGTACAGAAAACGGTAAGGTAATAAATGTTAACTTTGAAATAAACTATTAAAGTAGTGAGTATTCCATTTAATTATTATTTTAAAGAAAAAGAGGAATATTCATATAGTCAATAATGTTTGCAGATCTGCAGTTAAGCGGGGCTCACTGTTCACTCCGTCTATCTCTTTCTCTGCGTACGTGTGCTGAAGTACTGCAAAGTCAAGGTTAAATAAGCCTTATATGTGTATGTATGTCGTCTTCCTCAGTTCACTTTACTTTCCATTTCGCTTGCGATTCGTTTTCAAACCACTAGAAGCATTCTCATTTGAAGTCACTCTTTTGTGCAAAATATAATACAGCACAAATATAAAATAACAACAAAAACGTTTGAAAGGGATCGAAACGTTGGTATGTTTGAATGTACGCATACACACGATTTTCCATTCGCCTAAATAAATTGCAACAGCCAATGTCCGCAATGGACAAATGTTTTCATATGTTCCACTATACCTTCTTTCTATACACAATGAATGGTTTAATTCGTTTGGGCACATTCCATTAGGCATAAAAGGTAATAAGTAATTATAAACTATATATGTACTAAATATGTCATATTTATTTCTTAAACGAAATTCGTCTTTTGGTATAAACTAGCATTGTGGTTGTCATTTTTCTTGAAAAGTGTTAAGACCTCAATAATATAAAAAAATGTATATGATCACAGACCGAAATATTCGAAACAATTGTTGTAATCTGCAAAAACGAAACATATTGGGATATTTAATAAAAAAAACTCGATGTCCATCCATTACCTGGGAGAACTTATTTGTCCTTACCAAGTAAGCTCTCAAAGCTTTGGAACCAATAATCTTTGGATTTACTTTTTAGTAAATAAATCTATATAAAAGTAGTATACTAAAGTTTAATTGTATGTATTTTTTTATTTCAATATCGGCTATAAGATGATCAAATTTATCATATATAAACGTATATTTTTTCAGTAAAACTGTCAATATAAATAATCCACAATGAGTTTATGAGCCACCAATATGAGCATTTCAATAACACAGCCCGGAATGATATTTTGAACGGTCATACTTAATAATACTTTAAATTATTTGGAGTCATCACAGTACTGCACAATATAGACTTATGACTCATTGAGAAGTTGAATAACCATTGCACTGTCTTTATAAACTTTGATTCTTTTAAGAGAAGAGAAGATATTATATATTATTCCACTTAGACTGCAAAAGTTGAATTCTTTTCCAGGTAATAACTCGCGTCAATTCTTAATTTAACTCGTCAATCACTTAAAAAAGAATTTATACGTCGACCAGTTGGGGTGCAGGTTGCATTCTCATTGTTGGTAAAATGGAATAATTACTTCGGCACTTTTGAATGACAGACGGAAAGACAGCGGACGGTCGGACATTCGTCCGTCAATGTAAATTCACATTCTCTTGTATATTCACAAAGTCGATCTCTCATGAATTGTACGGAGATCATGATGTACATACATATATGCACACAACAGCATCGTATGTACATCTCTTTTCGGTTAGGTTCGGATGTGTATCCTTAATCATTTTATTTTTTAATGCAACAATCAGCGGCTTGAAACATGCAAAAGCTGGACCTTGTTTCAGGAAGTTAAGATACGAGCGTTGGGAATGCGAACAGCAAAGGAGACATCCCAAGAAATAATAAAAATGGAATGCCATTTATTAAAGCATTAATAAGTGCGACGGTCATTCATGCACTTGCAATTTAGCCAACTTGACGTTACCAACAAGCGAACGAGCAAACGAGCCAATACCCTGACATAAACAGAAAATCTTTGCTGCGTATCATCAACGGTCCACTTCAGTTTGCAATCTTGGGATTACAATAAAATATCGAAAATGCGAAAAATCCTGAAACGGAAAAAGAGAACTAAAGCTACAGGTAGAGAGTCGAACAACACCTTCAACCGAACGAACAGAAATTAAGTCTGAAATTTAAGAAGTCAGCGTTACTTATACTGACGGTAACTACTTTGTAGAAATATATCAGAAAAAAATGCGTCATCGTCCAGTTGGGTTACTGTCACTACCCTTCCGCCCGTTACGATTAAACATTGATCGGAAATTACTACTGACTCACATAGTGTATAGCCGTTGGTTGTAAGAATCAGGTTTAAATAAACACTCAAAACATTTGAAATGGAAATTGCATTAGGCTTTGGCAGTCTCCAACAGTATGTGTCTATAATATACACTCACTTCTTGTCAGAACAGTAAGGAACAAGTCTACATCAGGACCAAAATAATTGTATACGGATTCATAAAACCTTACGAATGTGTGGAATAATAAAATGCATTAAAATGAAAATGTTTATGGTGTCATAAAGCTCTCCTTGAGAGGAACACTAAGGGCGACAGGGCGCAACGTGTAGATCAGTATCCAGTATCACTTGTCGCCGTTGTGATCTGCAATACACATACATATTTATATGGGGTTTTAAGGAGACTCATACCCTTCGCAACCCATTTAGGAAAGGAGAGTCGGCATGGATGTGATAAGATGTAAGTTGACCATCTATAGAAGAATACGGACAAAGCGCAAATGAACGCCAACGTTTTCATATTTATTTACTTAGGAACCCTAAGTTGCTGATACTGCTTTTAGTTCAAATCGTATTCGCACTCACTATCCGAACTCAGCGAACATACCAGCTAACGACATACGTGAATAACACATGAAAGAACAGGCGCAATCTCAGGCTAGATTCAAATGTTTACTTAAAATCTGTTGGTGAAACCGTCCCTGCCGTCCCATAAGTTTACGACACCAAACACAAATAGCGTGCGGTGGTGGCGCAGGCGCTCATCTCAAAAAATAATTTTCAATTTCTCGGAAATGGGAAGTTTTTGTATTGTTTCATTTCATTTTGTGCTTTTTCGCGTACTTTTTGACTTTCTGTCAGTCGCATTCTCCGTCTATGTTTTGTGCGTAATACCTTTTCGAGATTCTTAAGAATTTGTATGTTTTTTGTATTGGAGGAGTGTGATGGTGTATTTTGCAGAGCAAGAGAGGTATCAAAGTAAACAGACCTTATAAGGAGGCAATAATGAAACCGAGAGAGATAGCCAATAAAAGGGAAAATTATACAAATGAAACAAACGAAATGTGCCTTTTAAACACTCCAACTTGAACACACCTAAAAATTTGTGCATGCGATGTTTAGTGTGGTGAAGTGTAGTGTAGTTTAGATTAGAGTGGAAGCACGCTCAATCCATGTGATAAATGCTTAAATGAGCATTGTTCCGTCGCAGTCTGTCTTCCTCTTTCCACTGTTGCTGGGGTTTATGCCTCAACGATGTTCCCCCACCACTGTTGTTATCTTGCAATGTCAAAAAGAACTTCACGAAAATGTATCTTTTGTCTTCGAAGTGCAAATGAGACTTTCGTTGTTTGGTTAATATTCCTTTAAGAGTATTTTGCTGGGTCTGTGTGTATGTATGTGTTTGTGATGATTAAGGGGGTACGTACTACGTATTGTATATTCAGTTGTTTGCTCAATACGTTGGGTCCGCTGAATTTTTATAGTTGCAACCGATGCTTTTAAGACTTCAGATTTTTATTTTGTTATGCTGGGGAATTATTGCTGGTTTCTGCTTTGCCTTCTCCATCTCTTATTTAAACAATTATCACCGTCAGCATCATCATCATGATTGTGTGCAGTTGCTAGAGCTTGCTTCGACCACGGCTTAATTGTATTTCAGATGATGCTGCTTTTGTTATTACCGTTCTGAATGGTTGATTTTGGCGCTGAGTCTTTTGCACTCTTCGAGTTGCATATAATGTTGACAACGATGACGACGACGACGAAGGCTAAGATGATGATGACACAACATGTAAGGGCATGGTAAGACACGCTTAAATATAATATACGTTCTGTCGCCGGCTTTTGACAGCAAACGTAAATTTGCTTTAAGTTCAGTTCCCTCTTAAGCGCGGCTCTCCTTTTGCAAATTTCGGGATCTCATTCCATTTTTCTTTCGATTGATTTTGAGGCTTTCCGCTGATTGTGATATTTTAATNTTTCCGCTTATTGTGATATTTTAATTTTTTAGTGCAATAAAGGAAAGCGTAATAAAGGACTTTAATTTTCGAATATGCTGTGGATCCTCGGAACCCTATGTGTATATGTGTATATTTGAATGTCATGTGTATTTTCAAATGTAAATATTTTGTTTTCAAACATGATATACAAAAGCAACGAAAGTGGATTCAAATCAACTTAATTAAATTTTTCGATGACAACATCACAGACCTAACGATCCTCACACGCCCATTGCAGTACCCATACTGATTTTTACATATATATTTTTATGTGATTACAGTTCTATTAGTATGAGTGTTCAACACCAGTGCGGATCTTCTCTAATGTTGGCACAAAGACGAAATTAGGGTTTTCGGTATTTTCTTGAATTCCTTCTCGTTGCCCAATACTTCCTTTAATTTTTTTACAAACGTGCTCTGTTAAAATCGAAGACTACTTCTCATCCTAGTCTTCTATCTCTGTTCGCACGCGGCATGTGCGGATGAAAACTGAAACAAGTTTGTGTTTTTTCTGTTTTTTCACGACTCAGTAGAAGTGGACATGACAAACAGTGGTCTTGCCCAATCGCTCTCCGTTTGGCTGACTGGCTGGTTGTCCGTGTTAAGTTTCCCAAAGCAACACACATATTATGAGCGGTATCTGAATATGCCTGTTTTTTTAATTTTAAGAGGTGCAAATAGTTTCGCTCTCAAGGTCAGAGGCAATTATTATTGTGGTCTCGAAATATAATTCCCAGAATATTCCAGATTCGACCTAATCAGGGTTTGTATTTATAGCGAATACAAAATTTACAATTTCACTACTTAAAGCGAATTGGATTTGATTACGCACATTGGTAATTTTGATCGAGAAAACCTTTTCGACAATCTTGTCAATTCTGACGCAATTTTATTTTTTTTTGTTCTATATGATAATTGTATTATGAACGTTGCAAATGTTTCTTTATTATTGATTCTGTAAGTTAATTCACCCCTTTCGCGATANTTTCTTTAAGTTAATTCTGTAAGTTAATTCACCCCTTTCGCGATAACTTTTTTCATTAAAACGGGTCTTGGATCACACAAGAACCAATATATATACTGTTATAAACACTTACTTAAAAACAGAAAAGATAAATGCCACTTTTAAAATTTCCATAACACAAATAAATGCTAACTATCTACATGTGTCAGATTTAATGTTCGAAAAAGAGTAACTAATCATAGTTCAAAAACAGTGCCCCAATCTATATGAAAATAATCACAATAGCCTAAAGTTGCGCCATCTATAACTACAACAAGAACGTGACAGTATCAGCTTGGGTCATTCCCGTTTGTAGTTATGCTAATTTTGGCATAATAATGAACATATTATACTATATACATACAGTTGATATCATCTCCAAGATTTTTTTTTACTGATGATGATGGCATGTATTAGTATTTGTATAAAGACCATCTGGCGATCGCCAATAACCAAAACACCAACCGAATAAGAATTACAAATCGATAAATGTAATTCCTTAAAGAGTTCAATGACTTTTTCTTTCTTTACAAGTTTCTAATTCATTTATTTCATTATACCGGAATGGTTGTACCGATATTTAGAATTTTGTTATTTATTTCTAAGACGGTCATATAATTTCATTCGTTAATATGATTTTATCCTCTTACAAAGAAGATTAACACATCTGTAAGAATGTAGGTACGAATTCCGCAAAATTGAATACCCTTTGTGAAAGGCTGCAACCAAATTGAAAATATATTCTATTGTTTGATTCTGCAATGTATGTCATTAAAGAAGTTGAATTCGAATTGGTGTACGTGATTTCACACTCACGATAGTGACTGTAATTTTTAAGAATGCAATACAATTGGCACTTTTGCGCAAATGCCTTTGTTACACACATGTGCGTAGTTCCATTTTGATGGATATTGCGAATAGATCACGTTCGATAACAGTTCACAGAAAAGTGGTAACTAAACTCCAAAGAACTAAAAACAGTTCCTACATTTAAGTGGTTTAAACATAGAATCAATCTGAAAAATATATAGTGCTTATATAACCTTCTCCTCCTTATAATTGACTACAGTAATGTCAGAGGAATCAGTTTAATTATTGTATTTAAATACTTGAACAGGAATTGAATCAAAAAAGTTTTAGTTTATATGTATATAAAATGTATTCTTTATATAACAGTGCGATCACTTGGTTCGTTAGGAATTAATAAACTTCGCCTCTGACAATAACTATCATATTCACGAAAGATGATCCAACATTCCATTCGACATATGCCTTCATATCAATTTCCAATTTTGTTACAGGGGTGCGGGCACAAGCACACATAGCCTACGCATAGAGTCTTATTGATGGAGGGGGGTTTTACATAAAACAACTAAATATAATACAAATAAGAAACTATAAATCTTGTAAATGAACAACACACACGTTCGCACACACGCAAGTGTGTTAAATTAAGACTCAGTCTCAAATCTCAAAAAGCATCGACACCAAAAGGTAGGAAAATAGAAAACAATATTTAATAGAAAAGAAAAAAGAATGGATCGTACCTTAATAATATATGATTCGAAATAGCCAAAAGCAATACTTGAACACATGCACATATATGTATATATACGGTCCGTTGCATGAGATGGCACATAGAAAGCGATGTCAACACATACATATATACATTTACATACATATGGACATTTAACTTATATAAGTAATTATACCAAATACAAATGAACAGATTCATCTTGCTCTATCTAATTAACTCTTTATTTTTCTTACCAAACAAAAACGTAATTTTGTGAACAAATTTTGTAGCAGAACTTTTGAGAAGCATTACATCCTAAGTTATACTAAGAGGACATTCACACATATAATCATCCATATACGTCGGAAATANGCTTTTGAGAAGCATTACATCCTAAGTTATAATAAGAGGACATTTACACATATAATCATCCATATACGTCGGAAATATACACACATGTACGTTCATTATACAGGCAAGAGTGTGTATCGGAGTATCAGATAAAACCAGAAATAATGTTGTAATAACTTTAGTATGAACGAATTTTTTTACTACTATACATATAAAACATTTATTTAAGAGCGAAGTAAATTAAACATTGTTTAATACTTCGAAAATATTTATCTTCATACACATTTTTAAAAAATGCAATTGTATTACTTTTGATTTTATCTATTTAGTCGAATTTAGCCCATATTTGATGAATAAGTTTAGCATGAATTTAAACTTTAACTGAAGTTAGTCATGTTAAAGTGGAGTGATTCTGTATTCTCACGATGTACAATCGCTCTCTCAAAA
>JXPZ01010622.1:0-18016 GCA_001014575.1 Themira minor
GAAAGAATGAAAGAAATTTAGTGTTATTTTTGTGGTAGCCAACTGTGAATATCCGCAAGACCACGGTGTTGGACGTGATGCGCCGTTTGCTGCAGCCTAAGAATATGATGGTCTCCACGAGACCCGACAAAACCAATCATCATTGCTATATATCTATTCTAAACATTATACAGGTGAGTTCTGCCAAACGACTCGACATCGGGTAGCCGTAATTCTCTAGTTCTTCCTAAGGGTGAGGTGGATCCCACGCAAGTGCACAAGTCGCTGCAACGCATTCGTGAACGTAAATTGGCCCAATTCATACCGTGGGGTCCGACCAGCATTCAGGTTGCTCTTTCGCGTAGTTCTCCCTACGTGCAGAGCAACCATCGAGTTTCCGGTCTCATGCTTGCCAATCACACCAGCATTATTTCCCTATTCCAACATTGCCTCTCTCAATACGACAAGTTACGAAAGCGCAGCGCCTTCCTGGATCAATTCAAACGGGAGGATATGTTCAAAGATGATCTCACCGAACTGGATTCATCGAGAGCTGTGATTGATTTAATGATTCAGGAATATGAAGCGGCTACGCAGCCCAACTATTTGAATTGGCAAGCGAAGAAGCCCACGGACAAGTTTGGACAGGATCTTGAGAAAGAGAAATAAACTTGTTCTCAATTAAAATATAATTCTCGAATTTGCCATTATCACACGTAGAAAGCAGAAGAAGAACAAACAAAAAAACCCAGTAACAAATACTTCATATTTAGTATTACAAAAGAATTTTTTATATGAGGATTGAAAATCCATACATTTATTTTTCGAATTAATACATTTATAAATTACTCATTGTTCGTTGACAAATGTGGAGTTTTATTTTTGGGTGTTTGGGTTCTTGAAAGCATATGACTGATTCCAGATATGAGCCCTTACAGTATGCGGATTGGATTTAATACACATCCTTTTTTAAAGAGCAACGAATCGCCACTATTCGCCATCTGGATCATTTCATAAACATAGAAAACGCATCTATTTTTTAATAACTTAAATTTAGTTTCATATTCAATCGTAGAAAAACAAATCCTTGTAAGTACAAAATATATTTTATTTATAAAAATCTTATTAAAAGCTTTAATAAAATGAAAAACTAGTAATAATTGTAAGNATATTTATAAAAATCTTATTAAAAACTGGTAATAATTGTAAGGTTGTCATGCCATTTGAANTTATTTATAAAAATCTTATTAAAAGCTTTAATAAAATGAAAAACTAGTAATAATTGTAAGGTTGTCATGCCATTTGAATATAATCAAAATTTGTTGTAAAATTGTTACTACATTTTGTATAAAATTTGCGTAAAATTAGGCATCATCGAGTCATACCCAACTTCGGCACTTCTTCGAATGGCACCGCATGCTCTTCGGCGTATGATAAAAATTCCTTGCCATAATGTTGCATAATCTTCATGAGCACATCAACATCGGCTTCGGCATGATGGGCTTCTGCCGGCGGTCTTCCAAAAGCTCTTTCGTAAATATCGCCTAAACGATAGACATTTTTTGGAATGTAGCGCCGCTGAAATTTGCCAGAGCCACCGGGTGAAGAGAATAAAGAACGTCTAAAGTTTAATTTTCTATCAACCGGACCAGAGGAAGAATGGTTAAGAGTTGGGGGGGACTCGGCCGAATTGTGACGCAGTGCTCTTCCATTATATGGATGAGTTCTGCAATGTTTTGGAGTTGTCTCGTTCAAAATGCGTTGATTCGCAGGCGTTTCAGGTTTTTCGAGTGGCGTAATGCCGGATGTTTGAACTGTTACTTCGCTCTCATCGTTTCCCGTTAAATCTACTATTTCGTCGTGGGCTTGCATAGTTGGTTCAGAAACTATCATAGATAACTGTGCGTTTTTTCGTATTTGATCGATGTCGGGTAGGGCGATAAACGAGTCCAGACATAGAAGGTCACTATCTAGTTTTTGTGGGATCTTATCGAGCACATGTTTTATAATCGGAAAATCGAAACGGTATCCATTGTGGGCCACCAGGCACACGGGTCCTTGTAAGTGCTTCAAAAAGCCTTCTAGTATGGTGTGGGCATTCGCGTTAAATGCCGATTCGCCTTCCAGCATTTCATTGTTCAGGCCTGTTACACGTTCGGCCCCCAAATCGATACGCATTAACGGATTGAACAACAATGTCAGTTTATGCAGAATGCGTGGTTGCTTTGGCAATTCTTTGGCATTGCCCTCATTAGACGCATATTGCTTCTGCAATTCGTTTGCGCTGAAACCGTAAACGCTCATCTCTGTTATGCCAACCCTGTAGAAATTATAATCTGGCAAATTGCTGGTCTCCAAGTCGAGCACTGCAAATGAACGAATACGTCGTGTATCGGATTTGACACTTTTGGACTCATGATGTTCCGTAGGTAAGGTCTTAAGTGTAACGGCGTTGTCCTGTTTTTCAAGTTTTGGAACAAACGCGACGTCGCCTTCGTCATCCGGCATTTTGAGCCTCGATGTTTTCAATGTTCTTAATACATTTCCATCATTGAAGCAACGGAAAAATATTCTTTTGTACTAATAAAATTAAAAAATAGTTCAAAACAACAAATGTGCACTAATCTCAATTCGTTCGGATATAGCATTTTTCCTTACCATAAAATGCCGTTTTCTAAATACAGGGTGTTATATAAGATAACTCTTGAAAAACAAAAACAGCAAAAATAAATAAAACAAAATGGAATGTCAAAAATTTTTATTTTGTTACGAAACTTATAAAAGGTGGCAACTGTTTCAATTCAATAAAGCCGTTTAAAAAAGAGTAATTTTATGCATTTATAAAATAGTGAAATAACAAAAATAACATAATTCATACGAATAAATAAAAGACAAGTTCGAACCTATACCCTCCGTAGAAAGAGAAAAAAGAACTTGTAAAACTCTTTGTAAAATGTGTATATGTGAGGTGCAAAATTTAATAAATATATAGTAGTAATTTTAGAAACATATGTATCCGCAATTGGTCGCTGAGACACTGTTCACTCAAATTGAATTCTCATATACAAATTTACTTTCTCTTAATTGTTCACTCATTTTCTACTTCCGCCTCACTTTTTTATGATTTCCAATAAATAATTTTAACGAATAAGAAATAATTTTTTGAATATTTAAATCACACAATAATTGAACGAATATTAAAATACACATATCTATCTATAACATTCAAAACTTAATTACGAAACCCATAACTGCACCTTCGACTAGGAACGAGCGGACGACCTATCATATGGATATTTGCCAGTGCATTTTAAATTATTGCGAAACGAGTTGCAATTTTTTGTTTGAGTATTTCTAATTTCCAATGATAGAAATTATTACTATTGCAAATTTGTTTGCACAACTCAATCATCTTACTATGGAGCTGATAAATACAAAATAATTACATACTTTTTACCAAATGTATATTTTTTCTTCGCTGATATTGTTCATATTGATGCAGATTTAATCAAAAGTGTCTATATATGACAGACAAAAAGGTTATTAATATTAATCATATTTATAAATTACACTCTCTCATCAATTATATTACAATTGCACACAGTCATTCTCAAGAGCGCACTCACTCTCTTTCTCGTTATTTTATTTAACACATTGCAATGACCATTACATACTACAATAGTTTTTGTTGAACTTAAGATATAAATAAAATTTTTCTAAATCTAAACCGTTCATGAAATCACATTAGAAAAAGGAAAGAGAGAAAGAAAATTTATATTAATGCCGTTTTAAAAATAGAGATGACATCAAATAAATCTTAAGCAAAACTATAAATTCAATATACACATTAAAGCAATTTGATGAAATTTCAAATTACAAAAGTTAATTTTCGGGCTGACACATTCATTTGTCTCTGTACAATTTTGTGTTTGTAGTTTTACTGAAATTTTCCTAAATCATAATACTAAAAATAATAGTTAAAATAATAGGCTTAGTTAATTACATATTGTTTACATATTAAAATAAGCTAATTTTAATTTAGGTCTGACGCATCTTAAAAGCTATAACCTATACAAGTTTTATGTATATAAATTAAATATTAGTATTCATCGTGATTTCAATACATTTAAAAGTTTTTCTGCCATATCGCTCTTATTAAAATCCACTTAAACTAATAAATACATTAAAGAAATTGTTCATATGAAAAGGAAACAGATGCTGCCTAAAATTCATCAAGTTATATGAATGGTATTTCCCATAGAATGCATCGTAAAGTTCATTTTGTTTAAAATTACGTTATTACACCGTTATCAGATATTTTCTAATATGCCAAACATACAATTTAGTACAAAACTTGACTAAAATTTGGAAATGAAAATGAGAAATTTGGATTCTTCCTCTTCGGATTCTTCAACTTTATACATATGCAATTTAAATCGACAGTATCTTATGACATTACACTAAAACCAACCAACTCTGTACATGCGAAATTACTGATTTGTGCCACGATAATCACTCCGCTAATTTTCCCAGACGGTCTTCGGAGGTCATCTGCTAAGTCTGTGGCCGCCGATCGTAGTCACGTCTATAATCAACGGGCGGATAATCTCGGGGCCATTCGCCGGAGTGCACATAGCGAGGATCGGACCGATAGGGGCCGGGGGGCACGCTTCCTGGCGGCAGTACACCGTTGCCCATGTAATAATTCGGAGGCATATAATGGCTGGGATAGCCCAATGGCAGAGGCACGTGCGATGGAGGATATCTAAAAGCGTAAAAACCGTAATTATTATCATTTAATTGTTAGTACCCATGTGCTTAACTACCTTCTCTTGTCGGGTCGTCGATCTCGTTCGCGATCGCGATGGTAGCCACCGCCGCTGCGATTGTAGCTGTCGTACCGATCGCGTTTGTAGTCCGCCGATGAGCCAAAACTGTGTTCAAAACTAACAATAATTAATATTTTGAAGCTTATGGATTTGTTCATTAACACACTAACCGATCACGTCCGTGACTCCAGCGTTCCCCACTAGGCGCAACTCCGGCAGGTCCACCAGGACCAGAGCTTTCACCGCTCGCTCCACCGCCTGGCAAGTAGTTGCCTGAACCAGTGGGTACTCGTTGCATTTGACGACTATTCGACGGGGTGGACGGTGAGTTTAGGCGGCGCTCGTTCCCATAGTAATCGTCACGATGTTTCTTACGATCGTCGTTCCGATCTCGACTTCTATTAATGCATACGATATAATTTAAGTCCAAAATTATCGAATTTTTTAAAGCAATCATATTACCTGTCCATGCTTTGGCGTTTAAAAGAGCCCATTGACTTCACATCAACACCGGCACTCGATGGATTCATGGCCATGTCATTTTCGTCTCGTTTTCGTTTCATTGGTGAATCCATACCGCCACAGCCCATACGCTTTGATTTATCGAAACCACCGCCAACAACACCACCACCAGCTCCTCCATGCGCATAANCCAGAGCCCATACGTTTTGATTTATCGAAACCACCGCCAACACCACCACCAGCTCCTCCATGCGCATAATATTCGTCCCGAGCACGTTCGCGATCTCGTTCACGCTCCTTTTCTTTCTTTTTCTTTTTGGCACTCTTGTCTCGGTCCCCATTCTCGTATTTATCCATTTTCTTTTGAGGTGAGCCAGTGAAACTACCGCCACTCTCCTCAGTCATCTTCAGAGCATTTTTGTACATCTTAAATAACTTTTTCGCATCGAATTCTGTAAAGCATTTAATTTTGATTTCAAATAATGCTAATGTTACATAAGCAGCCGGTGAGATGCGGTAAAATCTAAAAATGGCAATGTGATCTCGCACTTACCTGTGAACTTTGAGACGAAATACCACAAATTGCTGCGCCAGTCCTTCTTTTCCGGCTCCTTGTACTCTTCAAGGCATATATCTATTTGCCTACCAATCGACAGTAGGCAATCGCGTGTATGCTTCGCCTGATCGGCACTTGAGAGATTCACATCGGGCTGGTCCAAGGCTTTGAGGGCCTTTTTCACCGGTCGCATCTTCTCTTTGCACTCGTTGAAAATGTTTGGATCCAAATCGCCGAGGACCTCCAGGGCGCGCGGCTCATTGTTAGCCGTGAAATGCATCGGTTTATTCGTAGAGTCGGAAGTGCTGGACTTCTTTGTTTTGTTCGGGGGGGTGTCCTTGTTGGACGTTGCTCCAACCGCTCCGCCAGCACCGCCCGGTGCAGTCGCATGCCGTTTTGACTTTTTCCTTGCTGATTCGCTGGAGTTTTCATTCAAGGGACTGGTGTCGTCGCCTCCACCACCATCGCCCCCCGATGTTTTCGTTGATACGCTGTCACGGTTGCGTGTTCTGCGTTCGGCTCGCGTGTCTGTGATAGTGTCGCCACCAGATTGGGAAATTTCCTCGCCGTGTGACTCGGAAATGTTGCGAGTTTTACGTTCCGGTGTGCCTGCAGCCGCATTTGTTACCGCCGCACTCAAAGCCGATGTCGACACTTTAGGCTCACGGGGCTTTCGAGGATTTCGTTGTTTCCGCTGCACCCCTTTACGTAGTTCGACAGTCTTCTTGATCACTTTAAGCAGATATTCGGCACGTGATTGTAAATGCTTGGCTTGTGGTTTACGCGCATCGTTGAACAAGATTTTCTCAGTCAACTTTAGATTGGGGTCCATTTTCATTTGTTCCCACGATCCGATGCCGTACTGGTAAATGCCGCACAACAACTTAGAGTCGTCGTCGATACCCCAGTCCGAGTCGAAATTAGCCGGGCGTGTTTTTATGTTTAGAGTCCAGTTGAGGCGTTCGGACGCCGTGCTTGGCAAAATCTCATTCAACGGCTGCAGTTCCTGTTCGCATGTCAACACTGTCTTCGCATTGAACGACACTGCGCCCAATTTCAATGAGAACGTCGCACGTGACCGTTTCTGTTTGCTGTTATTGTCATCGCCAGGAATGTTCTTTATGGGAGCCGTAGCAGCCGCCAACTCGTCCTTGTGCTCCTCGAAGAACTTGACGCAACGATTGTGCAGCATCTCGCCGATACGCTTGAGTTCGGCCATGGGCTTCTCCTGCAGTTCCGCATCGCAGGCTATGGCCTCCAGACGCATCAATGGGGCGGGGAATTTCTTATACGACTTGATGAAGCGTCTGATCTCGGCGTCTGTGAAGCCGGGGATTTTCTCTTTCAAAGCCGGGCGACCGCGTTTCTTCGGTCGTGTCTCATCGCCACTTGCATCCGAGCCAGCCTCATAGTCAGAGCCGCCATCGGAGTCGTCGGCGGCCATTTGTGCTCCCCGTTTGCCTGCCGCACCCCTTTTGTTACCACCTTGATTTGTAGCCGTCTTGCGACGCGGCGGCAAATACAAGTCCTCCATTTCTTTGGCTCGCTCCTCGTTCTCGACAACCTTTCGGAAGTTTTCGGGTATAATGTCATCCCAATCCTTGGTGTCATCGCCGTCGGGAGTCGACCCATCTTCTTTGTTTGTCGTCGAGGCGTCGCCGGTCTCCTCCTCAAATGCCGCTATACTTGCCACCTTGAAGGCGGACAACAAATCGTCGCCGGGCATCTCTGGGTCCTCGTTACGAGTCTCGGCTCGCCGCAGAATCTCATCGATATCACAAACCAACTCATCGTCATTCTCCTGCTCGTCTTTGAACAACTCCTCGGCACCGAACTTTAGAATGGCCGACAAATCGTCCTTATTGAATGGCGTCGAATTCGATGAGCTCGCCCCACTTTTATCGAGCACAGTTCTACCAGTCGTGTCCATGCGCTGAATGACCAAATGATCGAGCACCATCTTCTGTTTTGCCCGTTCCACGATTTGCTCCTCCACCGAACGAGCCGTGACTAAACGATAAATGTTAACCTGATTCTTTTGACCGATCCGATGGGCTCTCGCCTGAGCTTGCAAATCATTCTGAGGGTTCCAATCAGAATCGAAAATGATCACCGTGTCCGCGGTGGCCAGATTAATGCCTAACCCACCAGCCCGGGTGGACAGTAAAAAGCAGAAATCCTGGCTGCCTTCCGCATTGAAATGATCCAAGGCCTGTCGTCTCATTTCCCCCTTGATACTGCCATCCAAACGTTGAAATGAAAAATGACGTTTCTGCAGATAATCGGCTAGAACGTCCAGCATACGGACCATCTGGGAGAAGATCAACACACGGTGTCCGGTCTCCTTCAGGCGGCACAGCAACTTGTCGAGCAGAACCAATTTACCCGAACCCTTCAGCAGTGTCTGCAAAGCCTCATCCTGTTGCATGCCCATCAGATCGAACTCAGATGGCCGAATGAGCGCCGCATGATTGCAACACTTTTTCAGCTCTATGACAATGTTTAAAAAGGTCGACGTCGAACCCTTCTTGCCCTTCCGCAACGCATCGAAATTTTTCGTCAAAATCCATTTGTAGTATTGCTTTTGCACTGAGGTCATTTCGACACGCAAAATTTGCTCGACTTTGGCTGGCAACGATTTCTCGACGTCTTTTTTCACACGACGCAAGATATACGGCTCCAACTGTTGGTGGAGCTTTGCATATCCTTTCTCAGCAGCATTTTCGTGCTCCTTCTCGAAATCCTCCCATGTGATGAATTTCTCAGGCATTATGAAATGCAGCAGAGCCCACAGCTCCTTAAGAGAGTTTTGCAACGGAGTGCCTGTAATCAAGAGGCGGTGATTCGTCTCGAACTCTTTGAGCGATTTATAAAGCAGAGAATCATCGTTTTTAAGACGATGCGCCTCATCCACCAACAACGCCGCCCATTGTAAAGTGCCCAGAAACAATTTATCCTAAACGAGAAAGCGTCAAAAAGGTCAGTACAGAAAGTCATTTAAAAACGCTTTAAGGGTCTTTAAGACAACCACTTACCTTGAGCACAATTTCATAGGTGGTAAGAATGCAATTGAATTTCAGTCTTTTTGAGCCATCGAATTCCCACTCGTACTGCCGGATCATCTCCCGCGACTTCACATCGCCCAAATAGGTGACCACATTCATTTCGGGTGCCCACAAAACGAACTCGCGCTGCCACGCGGTCATTGTACTCAGCGGGACGACACACAAGTATGGCCCATACAAATTATGGAACTTGAACAGTGAGTACAGGAAACAAATTGTCTGGATGGTCTTGCCCAGACCCATCTCGTCAGCCAGTATTACAGAGTTCTCTTTACACCACGAATGCAACAACCAATTCAGGCCGTCCATTTGATAATCACGTAGAGTCAAGCCCTCGTGAAGGAACTCAGGTTGTCCCTTGACTTTGTAGAATTTTGGCCTGTACTTTAGCACCCTACAGTGTCGCGACGGTGTGCATTTGGACAACTCACGATCGTTGTACTGTTCGACGCATTTCTCCCATTTCCGCATCACCAGTCCACCGTCCTCCCACGTGGCCTCCGCGTACGGTAGCGATTGCCACTTGCACAAATACTCGCAAGACTCGTCGTCCTTCTCATTGCGTGCAATAATGCGATCCACACTGTTGTATGACTTCAACAGATCGTTCTGCAGCTCCAGTTGACACTCGAAGTAGTCAATGTCCTCGGGCCCGGCATAACGACGCCAACAATCGATTTCCGACTCTTTTTTAATGAAGTTCTCCAATTTCTTCATGCCCTTGACCTTTTGTTCGCGCAGCGTATACTCCGACTCCCAAGTGTTGTGTATGTGAGACCAACCCTTCCACTTGATTAGATATTGCACTTCGGTAAGTTCGGATTCTTTGTCCTCCACTCCCTGGTTCGGATCAAAACCGTTCTCTTCGATCGCATAGATGGTCGTCTGATTGCCGGTGCATGCCTTTTTACCCCAACGCTTGCCGAGAATACGTTCAATAGTTTCACATTTCTCATCCTCCTCGGCAGCGGCAGCAGCAGCCTCCGCTTGAATTTCATCGACTTCCACTAAGTCCTCGGAGTCGGTTTTCTCATCTTCAGAGGCCTCTTTGTAACTTACGGCGGCGGCGGCTCTGCGTGTGCCGAATCTGTTAACATTAATAGAAATATGGTACAATTTTTAGGTATGCTTCCAAATACAGGATTTTCCTTCATATATATATATTTATTCAATTTGAATTCTTTATCAAAATACACATTGGTAATTGTTAAGTTTAATTTAAATTAAAAAGGTTAAATGCAAATAATCTTTATCCACAGACTATTATAAATATTTGAAATGAAGTATTTGAAGTATCAAACAAGGAATCTATATAAAATATTTTGATTTCTCGTTTTGCAATCACTTACCGTTTGCTATCCTCCCCATCATCGCTGTCCTCAGATAAATACGATGCTTTTTTAGTTTTTTTCGTCGGCTGTCGGTTGCTCTGAGTCTTTGGCGGAGGCTTACGTCGTACTCGCGGCGAGTCATCACTGTCGTCGTCACTGGGGTCACTTTCGTCCGAATCCCAGCTGTAAATATGAGAAATTAGAAATGAACGTAATAGCCAGCAATTGAATCGTACTTTTGGTTTTTCTTTTTCTTGGCAGGCTTTTTGGTTTTCTCTATTACGGTATGCGGCTTTTTCACTTGACGTGTCGGCCTCTTCGGTTGGTAATCATCCTCATCGTCCTCCTATTACAAAAAATCACAATTATATATCTGACCAAAAGATTATTGGTTACAAAAAGCACTCACACTACTGCTACTACTGCTGCTAGCTGAGGGTGATGGCTCCGAAGAGTCAGAACTCTTGCTTGAATCGTCGGAACCTTCTTCAACAGCTTGGCCATTGGTCTCTTCATATTCTTCGTCGTCGGCCCGATCATCATCAGACCCGTGCGTGGCCATATTTTCATCGTTCTGACCTACCATTGACGAACTCATCGTCGACGCCGTCGTCGTATGTCCAATACGCCGAGACATCTCGTTTTTCTCTTCTTCATCATTGGATGAATCGTCGTCGTCATCATCGTCGTCCTCCTCGTCGTCGATATCTCGTCGTCCGTCGTTGTTGGTGGTTGCTCTTGAGGTATTGTGTTCGCTGTGGATAGATGTGTTGTTGCCAGACGACGACGAAGACGATGTGTTTGTGGCAGATGTTGTCGATGTAGCGGTTGTATTGTGTGTAGTGTTGAGCTGTTCATTGGCAACGAAATTATCGGTTCCTGTAGGACCTGTAACGCCTCCTCGTCCATCAACAATGACCGATGATCTTCGTTCTCCGCCTCCTCCCCCACGTTCGTCTCTGATCGCCGCCGTCGACGACTCCTCTTGAGCATCCTCCTCATCATCGTCGTCCTCATTCGTATCTGAATTTGAGTCGCCACTCTGTGAATCACTTTCTGCCGTGCCATCGTCATCATCCGAATATCCATTGCTCTTTCCTTGTGATGGTAAACCAGCCACCGTAAACAATGGCCCTCCGCCGCCTCCTCCAACATTAGCTTTTGATGGATCGCCACCGTTTCGTTGGTGGTCTGTTGGTTTATTCGTGTGCGTTTCATGTGATCCAATTGATCGTTCAGGTGTGCTGACTCGTCTGATTGCATCCAACTGCGTGTGTTGTTGTTGGTGCTGTACTGCTGAGGTATCGGCTTCACCATCACTGGACTCTGACGAGGATGACGAACTGTCCGAGTCGGAGCTACCGCCAGAGGAACTACCGCTTCCACTTCCAGATGCATTGGGATCATCGCGTGTGTCATCTGTTTCTTCCGATCCTACACTATTGAAGGATTCATTGTGTGCCTACAATTGGAGACGTAACAAACTATGTATAGGGGCTGAAGCGTACAATATAGTAAAATAAGTTAGATCCTTTAATATTAACACAATAATCTGATCTGACTGTTTTTTTTATTATGCAAGAAATTTTAATTGACTGCTTTAGTATAGAANAAATCTGATCTGACTGTTTTTTTTTTATTATGCAAGAAATTTTAATTGACTGCTTTAGTATAGAAGAGGTCTAATTGAGCTCGTAATACAAAATCATCACTCAAGGATCTTGCGTATTCACTTCTTAATAACTTTAATAGCATTTGTTCCTGTTACATTTCGGACCACAAATGTTTTTCAAATGTCATTGCAAGGTCATGGGCAAAATTAGCAATTCCGTGTTTGAATGCAATTGATCAAAATTTCGTTTATCGAAAATCGCGAATTTCACTGAAAATCCTTTTAATTTATTGTTTCATTTTTATGCAAACAAATTTTTGTTTGAACGAAAGCCCTTAGACAAATCCTTTTAAGAATTTCACAGTACTTACGTTTAATTTTATGTACTTATACATAGGAAATCCTCGCCAGATTCTTACAAAAAAACCACAAAAAATAGATTAAATCTCCAAATCAAATTGGCCAAACTGTCTGAGTGAATTCCCAATGATGTTCAGTGGTATAAGGCTTAACGCATGCACCCGTTTTGGGTGAATTCTGGTGATAACCCACTGAATCCTCTCCAGATTTGCAAGGATCTTGAACGGAATCGTACGGAAATTCTCATAAAATGTACAAAAATAGTTGATTGTTGATCGAATAGCCCTAAATCCTTGTAGAACGAAAAATTACGTAAAATTACAATGCATTTTATTTAAAAAATGGTGTAAATTCATACAAACTCATGAGAAAATCATCGAAACACCTTCAAAAACCCGAAAAAATTCTACAAATCTTGTGGAAAATTTGTAGCGCTGCGTTGGAGAAAATTTGCTCATGCTTTCGGTAGTTACGTAATCGATTGAATTATGAGCAAATCCACGTAAATTAACAAAAAGGATCACATTTTTTATGGAATTTCCATGCAAAAACCATAAGAACTCATCGAAAATCTTAAATTTAAGTGAAAATTGCAAAAATGGGTCCCTCATGAAATTTCAAAATTCGCACATTTCCAGAAAGGTAGATTCGTTGGCCATCATTTCCCAATGAAAAACTGGTGAAACACTCCATAGTTAAAGCAAATGTCGATGGAATTCTTGGACCATCCTCGAAGAGCCGCTCTACAATAGCTTCTACCCCGAGGAGTCTTAACACACTGAGTGCTGAGTTTGCCCATTTTTCAACCACACCCTTTTGACGGAACGCAATGCACTACTTCAATTGCGAAGTCTCAACGAATATTTGCATGAAAATGTGGAAAAAATCAAAATATTTACAATTTTGAAGCGGTAAATGGTAATTCTTTATGCTGAGAGCCCCCATCGCACATAATATCACACACAGTATTCACACACTCACTTGCTAGCACTCACCTGGCTCATGATATTTTTGTGGCTGCATATGCTTTTCTCTTATTCTACTCATTAAATTACAATGCACTTTTATAATATTTGAGAAAACGAAAATTTAAAACCGTCAATTTGTTCGCAAACAATTTTATACAAAGAACCAATTTTTTTCTTCTGCTTCACACGTAAAAAAAAAACCACACACACAACGTCCTCGTCTCGTCTCTTTCACAAAATTGTCGCCATTTTGTATAAATCTGAGGAGTGTTGCCAGTCGCAAGTGCTTTAATGTTCGAATTTCGAAAAACCTACCACCACTTCAGTAGCGGCAGTACCCGACCGACATATGGCAATTTCTATTTTCGTATATGTATATGCACATATTTTTTTCGAAAATACATATTTTTTTTACATTGGCGTTAAGTTTCACTTTATGTTGATATAATTAAACTACCTTATGACCAATTGAAAAGGTTTTTCTCTTGTTGTTGTAATAAATTTCACTATTTTCTTGACAGTTTTTTTATTTTTTTGTTGCATTAAATTTTTACAATAAACGTACAGACTACTCGATCGACTGCACTTCACTTGGGTACGGCCATTTTATTATTTCCCCATTGACAATCTTCGAAATGACTTCGAATGAAAAAACAAGGTTGTATTTTGTGTCTGAGTATTTGTAACTANCGTAACTACATAGTTATATTGGATATTGATGGGTGCCGTCGACATTGACCTNTGTAACTACATAGTCATAGTCATGGATATTGATGGGTGCCGTCGACATTGACCTTTCTTTAGTATAAATGGACAGTTGCAGTGCGCTCAATAGACTTTTATTGCACACAAAATGGTAATTATTTTTATCAATTAAGCATTTTATTTGTTTAGAAAATTTAGTAAATCAAATTATTATTTTTTACAGCGCCGCAGCTTGGCTCCCAGCCAAAACGCTGGCCTTAGTTCCAAGTTGAACTTCACACCTCCGTTTCAAAAACGAAAACGCGTTATTCCCGAACAAAACTCTCTGACAACTCCAAAGAAGGCGGCCACCACGTCGAACGAGTATGAAGAAGCAATTGCCAAGATTCTGTCGCGCCCCTTTAAGGTTCCCATTGCCGACTATATACCCGATTATGGAGGCAATCGTTGCCTTGGTATGCGTAGATCGAACGTGCGCAAAGCCCTCCACGACCCGGAGACCTGTAATGCGTTAGTGCTGTACACGCCACCAGCTTACACCGAACACGAGCGTCTCTCAATGGATCCTTCGAAGATGTTGGTGCATGTCGTAGTAGATCCGTTGCTAAGCAACATTTTGCGACCGCATCAGCGAGAAGGAGTTCGATTCATGTATGATTGTGTTGTTGGGAATCGTGGAAACTTCAACGGCTGTATAATGGCCGACGAAATGGGCTTGGGCAAGACGTTGCAGTGTGTGACGCTAGTGTGGACGCTAGTACGCCAAGGGCCAGAATGCAAACCTACCATATCGAAGGCGATCATTGTGTCCCCATCATCGTTGGTGAAGAACTGGGAGAAGGAATTCGACAAATGGTTGCATGGTCGCTTGAGATGCTTGGCCATTGAGGGTGGCTGCAAAGAGGATACAATTCGTACTCTTGAGCAATTCGCCTTAAATTCGAATCAACGTTTGGGCACTCCAGTCCTGTTGATCAGCTACGAAACGTTTCGCATTTATGCGAACATACTATGTCGCACTGAGGTAGGCATTGTCATATGTGATGAGGGCCATCGTCTGAAGAACAGCGACAACCTGACGTATCAGGCGTTAATGGGTCTGAAAACGAAACGTCGTGTTTTGCTCTCGGGAACACCCATTCAGAATGATCTGACTGAGTACTTTAGTTTGGTAAATTTCGTGAATCCTGACATGCTGGGCTCAGGTTCGGAATTCAAACGCAACTACGAGAATGCGATTTTGAGGGGACAGAATGCCGACTCTAGCGACAAGGAACGTGAGAGGGCTGTGACCAAAACTCAAGAGCTCATCGGCATTGTGAATCAATGCATCATCAGGAGGACAAACCAAATATTGACCAAATATCTGCCGGTGAAATTCGAAATGGTCATTTGTTGCAAATTGACACCGATCCAAATGGAGCTGTACACTAACTTCCTGAAATCCGACAAGATACGTCGTAGCTTGGCTGGTATGAGAATGAGCAATATCCAATCAAAATAAAACAAATCCACTATTATCCCTATTTAGACTGTGGAGACAAGGCTTCCCTAACGGCTCTCGCAGATATTACAACTCTTAAGAAATTGTGTAACCATCCGGATTTGATCTACGAGAAAATAGCTGCACGCGAAAATGGCTTCGAAAATTCTCAATCAGTGCTGCCTTCAAATTATAATCCCAAGTGCGTTTAGCATATGAAAATCAACTTGCAACTTTGCCTTATATATTGTCTATATTTCACACAGAGAACTGAATCCTCAGTTGAGTGGTAAATTCATGCTTCTGGACTTTATGTTGGCCTCCATACGCACCAACAGTGACGACCGGGTGGTTCTTATCTCGAACTACACACAGACGTTGGATATGTTCGAGCAATTGGCTCGAAAGCGGTATGTTTCAGCGGAGATATTGTTGTTGTTTTCATTGAAATTACCATATGATTTACAGGCGATATACATACGTTCGTCTGGATGGCTCGATGACCATCAAAAAACGAAGCAAGGTGGTGGACAAGTTCAACGATCCCACCACAGATTGTTTCCTTTTCATGCTCAGTTCCAAGGCTGGTGGCTGTGGTTTGAATTTAATTGGAGCGAATCGTCTGTTTATGTTCGATCCCGATTGGAATCCGGCTAACGATGAGCAAGCCATGGCGCGTGTGTGGCGTGATGGCCAAAAGAAGCCATGCTACATATATCGTTTAGTGGCGGTAAGCTATTGAGTACGTCCGTTTAGTTCTATTAATTGTTGTTTGGTGCTTTTCACAGACCGGTTCGATTGAGGAGAAAATTCTACAACGACAAACGCACAAAAAGTCTCTATCATCCACAATAATCGACAATAACGAAAGCGATGAGAAGCACTTTACGCGAGAAGATTTGAAAGATTTGTTCCGTTATGAATCGGACGTGCTGTCCGATACGCACATAAAGTAAGTGTCACAAAAGTAATGGGTCATATGTCTTTAATCTTAATATCAATGTTTTTAGATTGAAATGCAAGCGTTGCCTAAACAACATACAAACGAAGCCCCCGCCAGAGGACACCGATTGCACATCGCATTTGTCACAATGGTACCATTGTTCAAACAACAAAGGCTTGCCGGACAGCACATTGGCCCTGGCCTGGCAAACCAGTAAATGTGTGTCATTTGTGTTTCACCATCGGTCGCAGGGCGAGGCGAAGTCCACCGAAATAATGCCCTCAGTCCATGGTGAGGACAAAGAGAACGCAACGAAGCAACGTAAACGCAAGTTGGACACTGAAGAAGATAAGGACGACTATGAGCCAGAGGATGATCCCAATGATAGTGATTATGAATAGAAAATTGGTTTACGATTACCTTTAGTTCAATGAATACAAGTTTCATTTATTTAATTAAATCGATCCTTTTATAAGGCTCTCAACTATTTTCGAATATTTCAATGTTGTGAGACTATTGTTTTGTTGAGTCACTAAGGTACATATTACGTAGACATTGTAAATACAATTTAAATGTAAAACAATTTCTTTAATAAAACGTTTTCGTTTACCATTAAAATTATGTTTTTGGTGTGGCATTATTTTTGCTAGTTTCGGTTAATGAAGGCATGTTGGTTATTTGGTAGTTTTCGCTTTTCGTCATCTATGTACAACAGAACTCATTTGTCGTGGGTTTAGCCAAAATACATAGTATATGTACAGGATTTCACAACGGAGTTAACAACATTATCAACGGATTAAAGCTTTACTCGATATTGAATAGTTCCTATGAATTCAATGAGGATACTTTTGTTTGCTCTCTATGACTATCAATTTCTCAACAATTTACATTACCTTGTTATATTACAATACAATACAATAATTACTGACACAGCCTCACTATCTCTCAGAACATGCGATCTTTTCTCTCCATCTAACTAAATGCTACAATAATTTAACAAACGAGAACAAATCTTAAAAATGAAAAATATCTTTGACATGAATTAAACTATTATTCTCTATAAAATTGGTGGGGTTCTGGCCAGTTTGAAAATTATAGTAAAATGACCTAAAAACTATTTGAAAATTCCACGAAGTGAAAAATATCTCAGAACCACCTGATCCGTAGTGTCATCAATGCAGCCTACAAATTATGTTCCACTTATAAAACATAATCTCTCGAATTCTGCTTAACTTACTAAACGTCCTGGATTTGATGCCATGAATTGGTTTTTTTCGGGGCCTGTTCCAAAGGCTGTACACAATTTTGACATTCCTTTAGAAATGCTTTAATGCCTTGATAGTAACTGCAATCAAATAATGCGGAATCATTGAATCAAATTGAAAAACAAAAATACAGCCATTCGAAATTTACCCATCCACAACCCAGGTGTCATTGTGAGCTCCCCCAATAAACTCCAACAAACGTTTTCGGTCACTGCCGCAATGCGTATACAAAGAGCGCATCATGCGTGGAGGCACTAGGTTGTCCGCCAAACCGGACAGGAACAAAAATGGCACAGAGCAATTACGTATTTTTCGTAACGATGGAAACTGCAACGAAATTACAGAAGTTTAAGAGCACCTGTTACGTTTTCTACTGTTTCCAATCCTCACCTTATTCTTGTAACATATATTTGGTAAATATTTGATCGAGGGATGGATAAGTTCTATGGCCATGTCTG
>JXPZ01010686.1:1994-13129 GCA_001014575.1 Themira minor
ACTAATTACATGGGCACGAGGGGGAGGAGGGGGTGAATTCTGATGCTCATGCTGTGTGCGTCTGAGGGCGATATTCATTTTACACGTTAAGGAATTCGATTTTGGTATCGAGGTGAACGTTGCCGGCATTCGAACGTCACGCAAAATACTTTAATGCCCAATTAAGATACCACACCATGCAGATTCCGATGCTGGGGGCTGTGTAACGGAACTTTTGAGAGACTACATCAATTTATGCCAAAGTTGTGTCCTCCATGCCACAGAGTGCCTTACCCTGGCACTTGCACTGGCTCTGGCTCCCAGTCACTGTGTACTTTGATAATATTATTATTTTATATACGAACGTGACATAATAGCCGGAAGAGCTATTACACACACACAGACACAGTGTTCCAGCAAGGATGTTTCTCAGTCCCTTGGGTCTGTCTACGCGTGTGTGTGTGTGCGCACGTACACAAACAACCATTAGAGGGTAAAGTGAGCTTAAACTCCCGCAACAAATGGCATTATGCTGAAATGACTGACTGCTCGCGTCAACCTGACTCACTGACTGACTGACTAAAATAGACACTGCAATTAGATCGAGCCGGAGCCGTTGCTGCGCCTTTGTGATTGAATGTCTGTCCGTCGGTCGGTCGGTCGGTTGGTCGTTTTGAGTGTACCCCCTTGAAACCCCCTCCACAATATTCGCTGACATGCANCTGGAAACCCCCTCCACAATATTCGCTGACATGCAGCGACCAAGAACAATGGGGCTTGGCATTGTGTTTAGCGTTCGTGCAGTTTTTATTTTCCCTTTTTCTCCTTTCGAAGAACAAAATAATCCATTACTACGAAGTATAATGCAATCCTTGAGCTCTTCAGCATGCATGCAAATGCATTCGCATACACACGGCGAGGGAGAGCCCTCTAAGTGTTGTCTGGCTCGGGCTCGGGCTGGGGCTGGGGCTGGGGCTCTGGAGATGGTGGCTTAGAAGAATGCAAAATGGAGATGACAGCGTCACTGCTAATAGGAACTTGGATTTATGTTGTCTACTGCTGGCTCATCATGACGTTTATGTTCGTTTTGTTGTTGTTGTTGTTGATAATGATGTGCATGTGTACGGCTTTTTAAGCACCCGCGCCACCCAGCCAAAACATCTTCGGGGAATTCCCGCGAGTGAGTTAAAGTGCAAGCAAGACCCAAAGCTCTTCTCTATGATTTGTTATACACGAATCAGCCTAAAAGTATGCTGTAAAAAGGGTGCAGTGGCGTGGTTTGAGCAGTTCCATGGACCCCAAAAAGTATGCTAAATTTTCCAAACGAACCACTTTTCGAAGCCCCTTAACAAAATATTGANACGACGTTCCATTGCCCACTTTTCGAAGCCCCTTAACAAAATATTGAGAATTTTATAAAGTACGACCACCAAAGGCAACGTGACGGCCTTAAGCCGTTCGGGCTTTACCCCCCGCTGCCGACCACATCGTTAATTGCCAGTGCGGATTAAAACTTAACGCAAGTGGACGTTTTAAGCCTTCCGAGAAGTATTTTTGAAATTTTCAATTTGCATTGGGCCACTTGTGGGGCATGAATTCTTGCACGTTGCCCAATCTAATTATGGCCAACATGAGAAAATATGAAATTCGTGGTAAACAAAAACTGAAAGTGATGTCAATTGAATTGAATAGTTATGCAAGTGCTCTCGGCCGTCGTGGCGTAGGACACACGAGATGCTGCTGGTGTGCCAATTAATTGGATTACAACAAGTTCTCGGCTTATTTTTTATCGTTTTCAATGCAACCAAATCCAATTATCAGGCAGCGGCCGCAACGGACAGCATGGAATTTCCATTCGGCACAGAGCAGATAAAGCCTCCGTGCGTCGTAAATATTCAATGGAAAATAATTGCACGCTTTTTTTTTATTGTGCAATTCAATTAAATGTGTGTTCCACTCAAAGGACGGCCGTGCGACGAAATCGAAAATGAGAAATGTAAATACTTTATTGACGGGGTTTAATTAACGGCGGCAGGGAGGCAAGGGCATAACACGATTACGACGCACACATGGAGTGTCCCGTAGTGTCCTGTAAAAACTATGAAAAATTGTTGCTTTGTGCGAGCACTTAGCAATTTGCCATGAGCCATGAGTGGATGGACATTTCGCAGAAAATTTAATAATAAAGACATTAAGGTCGGGGGAAAAAACGCAAGAAATTGAAATGGAAATGCTTTGGTGGTCGTTTCTTCCATTTCCGTTGAAATTGAAATTGTAAACACACATGCCCTTATCAGACAGGCGGGCAACCACATTGACGGCATCGCCTCCCCCCCTCCGCACACAAATAACACTATTATCGATGACAACGACATGAAGGAGCAGTCAAAGATGCCCATCACAGACGTCCTCTTAGAGCTCTGCAACAACTCCACGCCGTACGTACGGAATCCAACACAGAAATCCGAGAAAAGCTCACGCATCGGGACTTTTGATTGGTGGCATGTCTCCTCTATGAAGATATTCCTCGTATGTTGACGTGTGTGTGTGTGTGTGAGTCGGTGAAGTGTTAAACAAACTTTTTCGTCATCATTTTCGCCCCCCCTGCTGAAAGGCTTTGCCTTCATGTTGCTTGAACCCCGCTGAGATGGAATTATTCGTGGCCCATTCAGCCGTACAATGCCACAGAACACACCGCCCGCTCGGCTCTTGATGACCGCTCGCCATGACAAGCCCTCGCAAACGAAAGCCGTTGAATAGTAGGAGCATTTGTCGAACTGCCGTGAACGTCCGCCGAATACCCTACGAACTNCAGTAGGAGCATTTGTCGAACGGCCGTGAACGTCCGCCGAATACCCTACGAACTGTACGAATAGAATCAGAACCATCTTGGAACGGCTCAAATTGAAGCAAGCAACAGCCCCATTGGCGTTTCTGGAGAGTTGAAAGTATTGTGATGGGTCCTAACACTGCCTCCGATAGGTGTGGCTGACGAATGTCGCAAACGTAGTCCCTACACACATGGGGACGCCCGCTTCTAGGCAGGGCATTGAAAAGGCGAATAAACGAAAACCAACGAGCACAACAACCAAATAGTATACTAAAGATTGCGAATGGGAAAAAATATTGGACCCACAGCTAGGACGAGGGGGCGGCAAATCCATTATGTAATGCTAACAAGACTCGAATGTCCCCGGCAGACGTATCTTTTATTTATTTTCTTGTTCTTAGTCGTATTATTGTATTATTGTTTTTCCCTTAGCCCGTCGCCAGGCAGTGCCGCTCGTTGGCATGGCGCTCCTGCCTGCTACATTAGTTTGATGTGTTTGTTCGTTCAAAGTTTTCGTTTTGTTGTACTACGCTTACGGGTTTTTAGGCAGCATAAACATAACAACATTCTGAGGGCTTTATGTTCGTCTATGTTTGATGGCATCGCCAACGAATCTGGTGGCATTTCATTCATTCATTCGTTCGTTCGATCGTCGCCCCACAAGGCCGAGAAACAAAAACGTATAAAGGAAAGTATTAAAAGCGAACCCCGCACGGGGCGCGCTCGTAATCAGAAATGAATTCCAAATCATTAGGCACAACAGCAATGCCGTGATGGCCTCTCGAGACTGCTACGCCAGTAAGTATGCTGTAGTTTCGACGTTTTGCTTTTGTTTGCCCTTTCCAGGGGGGCCTCTCGAAGATGATCAATCGGAATTCAATGGCACATCATTACATGTTGTTGCCACGGCCAACCGAAGGGGTCAAGCATGGGATTGGGTGCTTGTCATCGCTGGGGCCAATGCGATTTTAATAAGAAACGAATTTGAGGTTGCCTCGCCCACTTCCCTTTCGTTCGTGTTCGCTGAGCTTCTTATGATTTCTCATGTGGGTCGTCTTCGTTGTGCCCGGGCAATAAATTGTAGTTAATTTGCCCTGTTGGGTGGGGAGGGGGGTGTGGGGCTTCCGCTCGCTTACCCATGCGTCACTGTCGACCTAAAGACTTTTGCTAGTGGTGATTTTCTAATTAAAATAGGCCCCAAGCCCCCCCACACGAACCGTTGAAATGTTGTCGCATTCACCTCTCAAGTTGACACCAGCCCCAGCGACGTGTGCTTGCCAAACACAAGCAATTACAAATATAATCCTCTTGTGTCGCACACCGCACTGCCATTACCAAGTGGAACGCCCCCAAAACATTATGGCTGAGGCTCGGCGCCATTAGATGGGGCGGCCAAAGGAAACGGCTTGCAATGTACGTACGTGTAGTATTAAGAAAAGAGACGACAATTACGACGCCCGTCGTTTGGCGTTGGTGTGACAATGAAGACGACGACGACGACGACGACGACGACGACCGCATAAGTGTTCAAGTGTGCGTGTGTGTGTGTGCGCTGTTAACTACTAAAGAACACACAAGTGTCAATGTGTCTTCTTCGGTGCCTCCCCTGGCGACATGCATATGTGTGTGTGTGTGTGTGTTCGTTCGAGCAGGTGTAAATGTGAATGTAAAGTTAATGTGGTGATATTTCTTAATTAAACGTCGCTTGTTTTCTGCATTTTTATGGCTTGACATTAAATCAGGTTGCCTTGTGACCCCGCCCGCCCGTCCGCCTCACCCAAACTTAACTCCATGGCCCGGCTGACTTCACTTGCGCTTGTGGTCTTCATTGCCGCAACGTACTTAATGCCTAAATGATGAGCGGGGGTGCCACCGTAATGATATACCTTGGCCAGCGAGTCAGCACAAAGTGGAGAAGTTGTAGTTTCGTATCTAATAGAGAATGTTGCCCGCCCATCCTTGGGGAAATTTTCGTGAGACGACAGTGATACTTGTTGGACCGCATGAACTCAATGAGGCAAAACTATCAGATTTTGTATGTTCGAAATTTCGAAAATTCCATATCGAATGTAATTTTTTCGCATAAAAAGGAAAAGTTAGGTCAACGAACCACTTAGCATATAAAAAATGGCTTTATATGGAATTTCGAAAATTCGATATCGAAACTTTACAACATTTTCGAATTTTCAATATCAAAACCAGCGAAACCAGTAAAAACTGGCACATGATAGGATCTTCGAAAATTCGATATCAAAACCATATAGCATCTTCGAACTTTCGATATCGAATTCTTAACCCCCAAAATACGATTTTCCCTATTCTGATTATTAAGCAATTCCGATGCTGACTCCCCTTTCAATTACAACTTTCTCGACATCTTATTGAGGAATACACCAAGGGAAAGGCCAAAAAGGACGAAAGTAATTTCACGAAATTAACCATTTCAACACCCTTTGTCGTCGTCGTCATCGCTGCCGCTTAAGTGGCATATCTGTATGCGTACAGTGTCCGGCATACATTCGTTACGCTTTGAAGGCGGCCCCACATAAACGGTCACAGTCGTTATGCTCACTTCACTGTTGAAGGGCGTTCCCTTCTCCACTCTTATGGTTAACGGCCAACAACAACAGAAACTCATTGTTGCAACTCAATGTGTTGGACTAATACCCCAGCTAGCAGGGGGTGGGGAGGGGAGGCAGTGAAAATGTAATTTCGGCAAGCGTAAATTATGGTGGCAAGCACAGCCGGCCCCCACACGTTCTCATCGCATGGGTATATGCTTACAATACAGTACTACTCTGGTAGCAAAGAAAGGGGCCGTGTGGAATGCCACGAAACCGCAACGCAATTACAAGTTTTCGACGCTTCAATTGCTCGACTCGGGGAAATCCGTGAAAATTACAACAACAAACACAAAAGAAATCATCAAGAAACTACACAATAACAACAACAACAACATGGTGCACATAATCATAACTTCAGTGCCGTACAGTACCGTTGCTTTATGACTTTCATGAGAGTGAAGGGCAGCCATTGTTCGTTTCGGGCGAGCTTACACGAGGGCCCAAGACGAAGACGTAGCCCAAGTGCAAAATGTAATTTTCCTTTCATTGTTATTTGTGTAATAATTTCATTGTTGTTGCGGTAGTTCTCTGTGTGTGTGTGAAAGGACATGACTGACTGCCGTTGTACAACGGAAATCGGAACGCATTGGGCCACTAAAAAACACAATCGCCCTCGTTTAAGTGCACCATTGTTGCCCGCCAACAATGATGATTGAACGCAGAAGAGCGGACCATTCCGGCATCGGTTCCGGCATTTCAATATCCCTCGCATGTGCTGGCACACTTACCTGTACTCCGGCGACGGGCATCCCTGGGCCACACACAACAGCACAGCGCCCTCGTCTTGCGAGACCTGCACATGCGACGTGTGCTCCACCACACTGGGCGATATGATGCCACGGTGAGCTGGACGATAAACGATCCCGTTTCAATGGGTGATATTCCAATAGGTTGGTCCATTCGGATACTTACAGTTGATGCGTAGCCGGGTCGGTGAGCTGACGACCACCTGGCGGGTGAGGCGATGCATGCTGCGGCACCGGAACGATTGCGACTCATCGCTCTCCTGCAGATTGTGTATGAGCAGCTCACCGGTGGGCAACAGATGAAATTTCCCATCTGCGGGAACAGAACAGAAATGAAAATCAGTAAAGGGAGGTGGGGAGGGTGAACGTGAACGTACCTCCTTGCAGCGAGGGGTAGATGTATATGGCCGGCTCGTGCACCCACGAGACAACGCGCACCAGCTCCTTGACGAATGTCGGCACCACGCAGCGCAGTATGGCCGTGCAGCCGCGCGACGCCGACAACACCTCGACGTCCACCTTGTACGCCTGGGCCACCACTGAAACGAGGGCAACATTCGAAAAACGGTAAAAATATTTTCACTCGGATTAGTTTTCGGCGACGCCACTGGCCCAAAAAGTGATTGAATATGCCCAAGGGGCTCCATTGCCAGAGCATCGGCAATGACACCGCCATGTTTTCCATACGAATTCGTTAAGCCTTTGGCATAGCGGTGACTGCTGCGACAACGAAATTCCCCAAGTCTCTCATGTAATTCAATGCGAGCTGAATAATTTATTCGAACGGGAAAAACCGAAAAAGTCGCATATAAATCTGCCTCGGCGGCGCAACGATTGGCCCCATAGCGCGAGGCTCCGTCTTTCGTCCGTTCGTCAGTGCGCAAAACCTCATGCAATTTCCATGAGAAACATGTGAGCAATTATTCTCTTGGGCTGGGCTGCCACAAAACGAAGACCGCAAACAAACGAACACCGTGAATGAATGCCCGAGCATTTGGCTTTATGGCCGTCTCGATGGATCGACTTCTAATTGACAGACTGGGGGGTTTCGATTTGGCACTTACCCGCTCGCACTTGGACGTCGCGTGACACTATGCGGCCCACACTGTTGCTGGCGATGCACCGATAGATGGTGTTGTGGACATCCTGATGGTAGGCGGCCGCCGGGAAGGGCAGCAGCACCAGCGTGCCGTTGCGCAGCACGCGACGCACTCCGTGGATTTCCGCCACCGCCGAACCGTCCGCATGCACCCAATCGATGGACGGCTGGGGACTGCCCGATGCCGAGCAGTCCAGCCAGCCGCCCGACGAATTCGAGAATTCGACACGTCCGGGCGGCTCCATCACAAAGCCGGGGCCCCGTAGATGCGTTTCGAAAACCTCACACTGGATGGCGTCTGTAACGATAGGCAACAACAACGGTATTATTAACATAAACAACAACAAGCGGGCCAACAAAATATGATAAATCATCAGAGTTCAGAGTTGAGCGATTCCGCCGTAGAAGAGCCAACGAGGCGTACGTAACAAGCCGCACGAACACTTGCCAAAACGGATATGACAGATCGACGGCGCAATTCGCGACTCGCACACAGTTCAACGCAAAGGAAGCACGAATTTCATAAACCATAACGGAAATTTCCATAAATTTCGCCCCTGGAACCTGCGTTTGCCAATTAAATTTGCAGCCCGAAGGCCATTCTCGATTGTATTAAAGTGTATTGCAAACTGTATGGGCTTACAAAAAGAATACGAAAAATCTCTGGAAAATCTTCTCGCCTCTCGCACTGCCCGAAATCATTTATTTTCCTTCATATTTCAATGCTTTTCGTTTCACTTCATTTGGCAACATGGCATTCACGGTTTTGCGTATTGTCTTCCAGGGGGCCGTGGCGGCTGATGGGTCTTTTTCAATTTGTGAAAATTTCAATTGGAGCGGCAATTTTTTTATGACACCCGCCCGCTGCTGTCACCATGCGATTGCGAAATCCGGTGCCGCCATCATTCATCGCTGGGGGGGGAGCCCAGTGGTGGCCGCAACTCACGCCAGCACCCGCCCTTCATTCAAGTATAAGTTCCTTTAATTTGCGAAAAGCACGCTCGTAAAAATTTTTCCGAGGCACCTCAGCCTCCGAACGCCTTAACGGCCCAACATGCGGATTGGTATTTCTTTTCTTTGCTCAAGTTGTTGTTGTATTCATTGCTACACCCGTACATACTTGATGTTTGCGGCGCCGGGGGGGAGGCCAGCGAGGCTGAATGGAACGCAAACGCCCCACATGATGGCCATGAGGCGAATGCATGCGTGTGGCGTGGAGGATTTCGTTTCGCTTCATGTTAAATCGCCCCACGTAAAGGCTTAAATAGAAAACAGCCTAAAAGCATGCCTAGTGTTCCATTACTTTTGTGTGGGTTTCATTTCGCTTTTGTGCTTATCCGCATTTGCTTAAAAACGAAGGGAATCCGAAACCTTGCGTCAAGAGACAAAAGCGCTCGCCCCGTCTGAGTGAGGTTTCTTCAAAAATTATTGGTCCCTCAAGAGTGAGGCCCGCCTTTTAGAGGGCTTCCGTACAAGTTGGGGCCCCTTTCGATTGAGCACTCCCTTCCAATTCAAGGAAGTTGCAGAAATCCGTCGGTTTTTCGAGAATATTTTGTGAAAACCCGAAATTTGCTAGTTTCCTTAATTGCTGTATGAGCCCCTTCCGCTGGCCATGGGAGTGGGGGGCGTGCGGCTGTGGTCCAGAATGTAACAAGTTTCTCGTGCCATTCGAGAGCCGAGAGAACATTACTTAAACGTCAGCTTAACGCTTGTGGCCCAGGGAACTTCACGAAAAACCCGCCAGAGCCCACACAGACATCAGGTGCGCACAATGGCATGCCATTTCAAATTCCATTTCCTAATGAATGTACTCATGTTCATTATGCGGGGGTGCGACAGGGGCCCGGGGGGGTGGCGCATGGACCATGACATTCTTTTGGCCATTTCGGAATGATAAAATGTATTCTGCCAAACAAAAAACACGGCCAGAGGGAGGAGTACCTCTCGCTTGAATGCCAATTGTTCGAGCAGATTTTGATGATGGCAAATTACAACAGACACACCCATTTCTTATGAGGCCTGAAATCCTTTTTCCCCTGCTCTTAATGCCTTTGGGTTTAGTGTTGGTGTTGTTGTTGTTGTTTGTTCTCTCGTGTTCTAAAATATTGACTTAAGAAATTTCCCATCTTAAAATTGAATTTCCTGTTTGGNTTGTTGTTGTTTGTTCTCTCGTGTTGTAAAATATTGACTTAAGAAATTTTCCCATCTTAAAATTGAATTTCCTGTTTGGATTTGTAGCCGTGATGGGCGTCAAGCGTACACGCTCGCTTTTTACTTTTTTTCTCCTGGCGCCTTACGTGCCACACGGCCAGGGCGGCTTGTTTGCTCCGACCCGCCCCTTACCGACGGTTTTCGTACATTTGTCGAATTGTTCTCATCATTTTGGCACTTGGACGTGTTTGCCGGTGAAACGGCTAATACGAACCGAGTGGTTGTGTCACTTCGCAGGTGCCCCGTCCAGGCGGGTGGCGGCACAATAAGTAAGTAAATAATATTAAGTGGCTTCCACGAGAGGTGTGACTCGTGGAAAGGTGTCATGCAACGAGAGCGTTCACGTGCCAGCGGACCTGTTGAGTTTTTCTTGGGAATTTTTTCGAGCGGGTTTTTGTTTAAATCACAAGAGAAAACTAACGCCGTTGGCCTTTCGCCTGCAAACGATAATCTAATCGAATCTCACAAAAGCCACAATCGTGCACTTAATTGTGGAAACGTAACGTTTGACGTGGGCTAACTTATGGGCCAGTTCCTTTGAGGGGCGCCGCGGAGAGCACCTAATATTTTACAACTCCATTCAGAATGTACTCAGCTGCAGCGGACCGTGTTAAATCGAACCGCAACCTACCTCGATTCCAACTCGACCAAGCCCCGGCCGAGCAAAGCAAAATGAACTCAACTGAAGCGTAGTGTACTGTACTGTAGTCCACTGTAGTGTAGTGTAGTGTAGGTCTGGTCGTGGGGGCCACACATCGATGAAGTTCTGTGATTACAGGCGGCAACAATATTGCGGTGGAAAGTTTTTTGGGCGGCAAGACGTAGTATTGATGGTGCTGTCCACTGCACGCCCATGTCTTTATATGGTGTTGAGAGACTTCTTGGATTGCCTTTGCCACGAAGCAAACTTTTTAGGCGAAGGGAGCTGGTCAAGCTGGCAGCTAAATGGCGAGTGTGTGTGTGTGTGTGTGTGTTTGTGTTGCAAAGTCTTCTCGGCAAAAAGAACGTACAAAAATCTTTGTAATTCTTTTGTATATTTTAAAAATACTCCATCGATGCTCTACGCTGCAAACGACTTTGCCGTAATCTTTGTGGCAAAGTTAAACGAAAAGCATGGCAACTGAAAAATCCTCAATCGGCAAAAACGAAAAAAGAAAAACGTAAAGGAAAACCATCTAAGCCGGAATACGTACGGCGACGGCAAATGCTGTGCCGGAACAAATTGATGCAACTGTCAGGAGACTTTTAAAAATAATCAATCAAATTGTTGCCACCGACCAATGAAACCGTGTAAAGTAAGACGACAACGGCATTATATATATATATCGCCAGCGCCAGCACAAGGACATGCACATCATCGAACATCATATTTTATATTTGGCATTTTATTTCTTCATTATGTTACAGGAGGGGGCTTTTTCATATTTCACATCGCTAGTGTCGCCTCTCACAAATGCCCCCAATTTGCGTAAAAGAGTTGAGCACCGTCGAACAAGCGGCCCATACCCTGACTTGCTATGATAAATGTGCGGTGGACTTTTGAGAAATGTATACAATTTGTAGAAAATATATGCAATGCATAATTTTAGGGGTCGCTGCTGGAGTTCGAGTTATTGAAGTCCCATAAAAAGGTGTGGTTGGTCCAT
>JXPZ01010724.1:0-11949 GCA_001014575.1 Themira minor
AAACTATTTATAATTTATAAATCTTTCTGTTTGTACACATCAGCTGTTATACGTGAGCGAAGTTGGTTGCGTTGTGAGGGAACAAAAATTGTCTTTCAAGGGAACAAAGCTGCAGACTTCACACACCCATGATAACAGAATATTGTCAATAATGAATTAATTCAACTTGATTAGTAAGAAAATATTATAAATAGTTGCAAAAAACAACACCAAAAAATGAAAAAAATAATAAGTTAACATTGAAAAAACTTGTGTTTGCTTTAAAACTTTATTAAATTGCTCATTTTCCTTTTTTTTTATATATTTCTACCGACTGATATCAGTTCATTCCATATTTACTTTCAATATGAATTATCATACAATTGTAAATATATTTATAGTTGTTACTAAAGAAAACGTTTAAAAATTGATTTTTATGTAATTTCAAAATGTACACATATTACTAACAAAGTTCTTTAACACACTAGAATCATATTTGCATACATGTATGATTAGTGATAAAAACCAAGACAATATTCTTCAATATTTTCCTGACGGCAGTCTGTTTTGCCACCCTTTAATTGTACCCACAGAAAATACATTGAAACAAGTGAAATATCATCACAAAACAGAGACGAGATATGCGGCGCAACCAATAATCAGCACATTTTTGTTTTATTTTTGTTTCTTATTTCCACGTTCGCAGTACACCGCGTGTTAAATTTTCTCACTAATTTAAAAAAAAAAAAATCAAAAATTGTAAAAGAATGTCTGTGATAACGTCGTCATCGCAGACAAAGCAAATCAAGTTTTATCCATCTAGCTCGGCCAGCTCCGACAGGTAACATTTCGACGGGAAAAAAGGAAATAATTTTAAGAAACCCCCAAGGGATTTGATATCACATTTGTCAATAACCAAAAGCACCGGGACCCCCCTCTCACATTTTTGTCATACAAAACTAGTTTACCAAAACGTTGACACTGAAAAATCATAACATAACAAAATATCTCATGTCATAAAGTAATTTAAGAACGTCTTCATAAGGCCTGAGTGTAAAAGTGACAGCGCCGTGTGTGAGAATGGGAGAAGCCCAGCTCAGCTGTGATCACGATATATGTGAAGTGAAATTAAGCAAAACACGACTTATCACACAAACATACACACACACACAGTCGTGTACACACATCTCGAGAAGTGGCAAAGTGTGAGCGTTTGATGGAGGAATACCAAAAACAACAGCAAAATAAATAAAAGAAACACTTTACGATATCGTCCATTTCATTTCGCCATTTCTCCATGTTTCTTCGCATTGGAAGAGTTAACGCAAGCAAAGATACTTCAGTTTGTAACGGGTTGCAGTGACGGCAAAGCCACGAGAACATCGGTGAACGCAAATTGAAGAACTTCGTTTGCCTTTCAGTTTTATTGCTGTTGTTGTTGGCTTCGCTTTTTATCTCACGAGCGACGACAAGCGACGTACATCGAACGCATCATTGCAATTTATTTTCAGGCAGCCATTTCACGAGTCTGGCACTTCTTCGATTTGTGTAAACGTGCAAAATTTTGTAGCCGAACGCGCGTGTGTGTGTGTGTAGGCGTTTTAGTGAGAGCCAATGTGCTTGTTTGTGTGCTTGTATATACACAAGTGTGTGCAACAGTTGACCTATATATTTTAGCTAATTTCAAAATCTAAAAACCACATAAATATAATCACAACAACAACCACGCAACAAAGAAACACACACGAAAATGTCGACGATAGCAGTGATTCAAACACAAGCTTCCAATTCCACCAACACCAAGAAGATGTCCCTCGTGGGTTCATCCAAAGCAGCGGCGGCATCGACAATAACAACAACAACAAAGGCGACGACGACCACAACACCGTCATCATCATCGGTTCCAACATCGCGCTCCAACTCAACGGAATCACTAAACGACAATGCTTTCATGTAATAACATTTCAAACAGCATATTCATATCATTGGTAGAATTCGTTTCCTTTTATCACATGCACTTTCGTATGTATACTTTCTCCCCGTCAAACGTTTCGGCAATGATTGTGCATGAATATTTTGTATATGTGGCTGGCTGGCTGGCTGGTTGTGTTAATGGAAGTGATGGTGTGATGTGTGGAAGAGTGAGAGAGACAGAGTTATTAATTTGTGTGTGTGTGTGTGTATTGGTGGCTGTCTATCTTAAATTGCTTGAAATCAATTGTTGTTAGAGATTTTAATTAGTAAACATTTATGTACGTGATTGTGTGTCGTGTTCGTTTTTATAATCGGCCTTTGTGTTTGTGTGTTTATGATCGCGACAACAAAACGTTAATTTAGGTTATTTTATCAGCCACGTGAACTCTCATGCAATGCACGTTTTTGTATTGAAATAGCAATGCAAGTAGAACCAATTGAGTGACGTACCTTAACAATGGCCGGCATAACGTAATGCCAATCAAAAAAATAAAAACAATAAATCTTAACTAATGATTCGTTATCTGATACTCATAGCAATGCAAAGATTGCGTTTTTAGAGGTAAATTTTCTGTCCATGTCAATAACAGCGAAATTATCAAGCAACAACAAAAACTATACAGTGCACAAGCTTTCATACTTAACATAATTGCAACTTAACAGAATTGTCATACAATAACAGAATTCCCCTACAAGAGCAATGTTAACATTACAGTTTGTTTAAAATCTATTTATGAGCTCTGTTATGGCATCTCTATTAGCCTTATCATTATTTGTAATGAACTTGATATTGAAAATTATAAAAAAAATAACTTTGCTTAGCTAAATTGGACTTGTAATGTAACTTAAATTTATAAGTATTAAATTGAAAGAAAATTCAAAATTTATCAAAACGTCCGCAATTAAGTCGTCATAAGGCTTGTCAAGTAAAATTGTCAATTTAAATTAATTGTGTTTGTTTTGCGTAGTTAAGTTGAGCAAATTCGAAGAACTCCAAGGGCGTTTAAGGTTCGCCGTATTAAACTAGTACTTTTAAAAAGAGCTGAGGGGGGCTTAAAAACGATTAAAATTCCAAACGACATGATAACGATAAGAATGTTTAAATATTGGTGATTCACCGTGGGCTGATGGCTGTTACTAACATTGGGTAGTACACACTTAGAATTGACTGTAACTCAGGTATAGGTCAGTAAGGCTAATAAATGTTATTTCGGTGTTTTGCGTAATGCATTTGTATATTTCTTGTATTGACTTTGGATGTTTGCACTTGCAGCGATGATCGTTCGGATGGCGCCGGCCCGCTTAGCGTGAACATTGACTTTGGCTCCGGCGAGTTCGCCTGTTGTCCAGCCTCGCCGACCACAGTGCCCACAGTAAAGTCAGTGGAGTCGCCGTTGCGCTCCAAGTCCAGCAGACGGCAACGCACCACCAGTGTGAACAATCAAACGACCACCGCCAATCCATCCGAATGCATAATCCGTGCCAACAATCGTACGATCTACACGGCCGGCCGACCGCCCTGGTACAATTGTGCGGGCCAACAGGTGGAGCCCTTTGTCATTGGTACGTAACTGTGTGCCGTTGGGCGTGGGCAACTTACGAAATTTCGTCTGTGGACAGGCATTTGCGGGGGCAGTGCTTCGGGCAAGACAACCGTGGCCCAGAAGATCATCGAAAGCCTCAACGTGCAATGGGTGACGTTGCTCTCAATGGATTGCTTCTACAAGGTGGGTAACTCAATTCCACTCAACTCNCTCCACTCAACTCCATGAAACGCGATCAAATTGTTTTGTTTTCGTAGATACTGAACGAGAAGCAACACANTTCCACTCAACTCCATGAAACGCGAGCAAATTGTTTCGTTTTCGTAGATACTGAACGAGAAGCAACACAACCAGGCCCTCCTCAACGAGTACAACTTCGATCATCCGGATGCATTTGACATTGAGCTGATGATTGACGTGCTCACCAAGCTGAAGGAGGGCCGCAAGGTCGAGGTGCCCGTGTACAACTTCGTGACGCATTCGCGCGAGGCCCAGACGAAGACCATGTACGGCGCCAATGTGATCATATTCGAGGGCATTCTGGTGTTTCACAGTCCCGAGGTGCTCAAACTGCTGGACATGAAAATCTTTGTGGACACCGATCCGGACATACGTCTTGCCAGACGTCTCAAAAGGTGAACAAGCGATGGCACTGTCCTTCAGCCAGCCAAATGACCGATCTTCTCCCACATTTGCAGAGACATCTCACAGCGAGGCCGCGATTTGAGCGGGGTGCTCAAGCAGTATTTGAATATGGTGAAGCCCTCCTATGCCAACTACATTGCCCCCACCATGGCGCATGCCGACATCATAGTTCCTCGGGGCGGCGAAAACAAAGTGGCCA
The DNA here is from genome assembly GCA_001014575.1 of Themira minor. Taxonomy (NCBI): domain Eukaryota; kingdom Metazoa; phylum Arthropoda; class Insecta; order Diptera; family Sepsidae; genus Themira; species Themira minor. Next base: position 4,342 of record JXPZ01010724.1, read on the forward strand.
TCCAACTGGTCGTCCAGCATGTGCACACGCAACTTCAACTGGTAGGCATTTCGATTACTCAAACGCGCTGACAAATTGTGAACATTTTCTCTGTTGGTGGTTGCAGCGTGGTTTCAAGTTACGTGAGGCTCTGGTGAACTCGTACATTGACCAGCCGATGCCCGAGTCCCTGCATTTACTACCGTCGACACCGCAAATCAAGGGCCTGCACACGTTCATCCGGTGCCGCAACATCTCGCGGGACGAATTCATTTTCTACTCGAAGCGTCTGATCCGCTTGGTCATCGAATACGCCCTGAGTATGTTCCCCTTCAAGACTGTGACCGTGGAGACTCCGCAGGGTGTTCAATACGAAGGCAAGCGCATGGAGTCGAAGAAGATTTGCGGCGTCTCGATTTTGCGTGCGGGCGAAACCATGGAGCAGGCGGTGTGCGATGTCTGCAAGGACATTCGGATCGGCAAAATTCTCATACAAACGAATCGGGCCAGCGGCGAACCCGAACTGTACTACTTGCGCCTGCCCAAGGACATCAAGGACTACAAGGTGATCCTGATGGATGCGACGGTGGCGACCGGGGCGGCCGCCCTGATGGCGATACGAGTGCTGCTGGACCACGATGTGCCCGAGGAGAACATCATTTTGGCCTCACTGCTGATGGCCGAGGCGGGAGTGCATTCCATTGCGTATGCATTCCCAAAGGTGAGACATTTTTTTCTTCCATTTCTAAGACGACAATTCAATAATTTTGTTCGACTTTGTAGNGCTTCGATTTCTAAGGCGACAATTCAATAATTTTGTTCGACTTTGTAGGTGAAAATCGTGACGTCAGCCTTAGATCCCGAAATCAATGACAAATTCTATGTGCTGCCGGGCATCGGGAATTTCGGCGATCGTTACTTCGGCACTGAGCCTCAGGATTACGATTGATAGTGTTAAGCTGTAGAGCCAGGGGCTTCTTTGAACCGTGGGCAGCGACAACCTCTGATTGAATATCACGCCGTTCCGACTGAGGTCGCGACACTCACCTGTTCGGGAAGACCTGCTGTAGGTTATGATAAGCAAGTGAAACGTGTGTTACTTAATTTTTAATAAAACAAAACGTCATCTTAATGAAAACTCATTGTCGTCTTCGTCATGATTATTGTAAAGCCACGAATATGTATTTCATAAGCAAATGTACAGCGAATCCCACAAAGCCCATGACCAACGCTAGGCCCATATAGCTTCGCATCTGGCGTTTCCGTTCGTCCACCTGAAGCTTGAGCGCGGGCTTGTCCTCCTTCTTGCTGCAACGGGTCCACTCGGCTTCGTCCTCGAGCACCTCGGCGCTCATGCTGAACTTGGTGGAGCCGTTCACACGCACCCGCACCGATGTGCCCAGCAGATTCTTGTGCATGGGCAGCAGCACCTGCTCGTAGCTCTTGTTGTGGCCCACATAGTGCAACTTGTCGTGGGAGATTTCCGTCACCAGCACGGTGTACTCCTCACCCTCGCGGCCCGCATACGGTTCGTAGCTGTTGAACAGATCGGTCAGGCGTTTGGTGCGCAGCTTCACCTGATTCGCCGGTATGCGCTCCATTTTGGCGGCCGGCGTGCCCGGTCTGGGGAAGAACTGGTTTATGAAGAGACTGGGAAACTTGTACTTCGCGCACATGGTCATGGTCTCCTCGAAATCGGCCTCCGTTTCGGTGGGGAAGCCGCAAATGATGTCCGTGGCAATGGTGAGGCCGGGCACGCGTTCGCGCAAAAAGTCCACCACGTGCTCGAAATCGTTGCGGCAGTACTCACGTTTCATGTCGCCCAGCACTGAGTCGCTGCCGCTTTGCACGGGCACGTGCAGAAACGAGTACACGCGCGGATGTTGCAGCACCTTGGCGATCTCCTCCAGGTGCTCGAGTATGTAGGGGGGATTTGTCATGCCCACACGCATCATGCAGTGCTCGGGAATCACCTCGACCAGTTGCCACAAGAGCTCCGGCAACGAGGTGCCAATGTCACGGCCATAGGCGCCGGTGTCCTCCGACGTCAGCCAAATCTCACAGCAACCCTCGCCGAACGCCTGCACGGCCCGCTGGACAATCTCCTCGGGCGGGTAGCTGGACAAATCGCCGCGCGCATGTTTGGTCTTGCAGTAGGTGCACTGATTCAGGCATCCCGTGTTGATGGCTATGATCTCGATGAGCGGATTCTTGCGCACTTTCGGCAATGCCAGCGAGGCCCCGGCCAACCGGCGACCGTTGGCTTTCTTGTTTTGCAACAATCGCACGCTGTGCCCCTTCAGGGTCTCCTCGACCACTTCGACCACCCGATCGATTTGCTGCACTCCAATCACGGACAGTCCGCTCAAGTAGTTCGCTTTCGGCGCCCCTTGAGGCACACAGCCGGCTACCACTACGTGCTTGCCATTGTTCATGCCCTTTTCGATTTCATTGCGGAACGTGTCCTCGGAGGGATTCTTGACGGTGCACGAGTTCAGCAGCCACAAGTCGGCGTCCTCTTTCTCTTCGGTCAACTGGTAACCGTAGGCGGCCAGCTGGCCGGCCATATACTCGGAATCGGAGTTGTTGTGGGCACATCCCCATGTCTTCACGTAAACAGTCTGCGTGCCGGGTATGACACTTTCATGGATGGTGCGTTTGGGGCGCTGCTCAGCCGCCAACGTCGCCTCTGCCGACTCTGCAATTCCCTTGGCCTGAGCGTCGGCCACACGCTGAGCCCGTTTTTTCACTCGAACAGTCACTTTTGATTTGTTTTGATAACGTTCCTCGGGTGTTAGGTCGTCCGGTGATATGAGATCCTCAATGTCGTCAATGTCATTGCCAGGCAGGTCGATCATTGTAACTTAAATTGTGATTAATTAACTTTTTATTTAATTCTAAGAGAATTTGTTTGTTTTTTTTTTCACAAGACGAACCACGTTTGTTTGACAACTGTTCGCGTTAAGAGGGTGGCACAATGCGAGTTGTGACTGATGGCAATATAAATATTGCAAAAACAGCTGATTGCATTGTCCCAAATGGTTAAGAAGTTTTATGAAAAAAGTACAATTTTAAATAAAGGAATTTAAATATTAAAACTAATCTAAATATAGTAAATTTAAATTTTTCATAGAGATGTTTTAACTGGTTTTGTTACTATATTCTATATTTTCAAAATTATAAAAAAATTGTTAAAGAAATTTTGAAAAAAGTGTTTGTCTATTTATACATTTCAAAGCTTTAACACGCACCAACTCACCATGAAAACCCGTTATTCCAAAAATAAATGTTTACATTTTATTGCTGTTCCATGAGGAGTTTTTTCATTTGTATTGCGAAATTAAAAGTGTGATATGGGTAATTCAAAAAACAGTAAAGGAGAGCGCAGTATTCCCTACAATTTTACATTCGACTTCTACGTATTTCCCTCTTGCATATACTACACATTATAATGTGTCGGGGACTGTTGCCGCTACGATCACCTCCGGCAATGCCGGCGAGTTTGGCATTGTTCTGCTTATTGCCACCAGATGATGTACTACAACAACAAAATAAGAATTTCAACGGAACCGCTTCACCATCTTCAATGGTCTGAGGTAAGTTTTTGCCACGCGTCTCCGGCAGAAATAAACTAGCGAATCCGCCCACAATCAGCAGGCCGCCCATCACCAGTAGCGGCAAGACCAGCATATTTTGTCCCATATGATTGATGACGGGAATCACGATCGGACCGATCATTGCCACCACCGAGCTGAAGCTCATGCCGAGGCCGCGCACCACAGTCGGGTACAACTCGGAGGCGAGCAACGGCAACACCACAAACGACGACGATATCCCCATTTTGCCAACGCAATACAACAACAACATCATGGTCGGCTGCTGTTGGTAGAGAATGGTGGCCACACAGGCCACACCGCCGCACAGCATCGAAATCAACAGAATCCAGCGGCGCCCAAAGAAACTCAAGCCCGGCCACAGCAAGATGTACGTGGGCAACTCCACAGCGCCGGCCAAAAAGAAATTCCAAATTTCATCGCCACCCAACGCAGGCGCATAGTAGCTGAGCCCTACATAAACGCTGGTNCACATAAACGCTGGTGTTGGCGAACCAAATCAGCGTGATAATGCAGGTCTTGTGTCGCATGTTGGGCGTTCGGAAGAGNTACATAAACGCTGGTGTTGGCAAACCAAATCAGCGTGATAATGCAAGTCTTGTGTCGCATGTTGGGCGTTCGGAAGAGGTCACGGATGCCGTACGACGCGGAGGCGTGCTCCTTGTCGGCCAGCGAGGCGAGATTCTCCTCCATGACGGCAACGAAATTCGACGGCACACAACGGCCGTTCACGCGGGCCATGGTCTTCAGGATCTTGGCGGCCCGATGGTGTTTGCCCACCGCGATGAGCCAGCGCGGCGACTCCGGCAGCATGAAGAAGCACGAGAAGAGCAGCAGGAGGGGCAGGGAGACGGCCAGCGTGAGAAAGCGCCAGTCGCGTATCGCGTACACGATGCCGGCCAAAGCCACCAGACCCAGGGAGTAGGCGATGTTCGAGACAATGGTGCAGAACACTCGACGCTCCGGACCGACCAACTCAATAGCTACCAAATACGTGGAAAAGGTGTAATTGAAAGTTTTGTGAATTCCCCAAGAGCTCACCCAAAACATAGGGACTCGCCAGTATGGCAGGCACAGTGAGGCCCACAACAAAGCGCATGCCCAGCCACGAGTAGTAGTCCCAGGCGAACGCACTGGCTGCACATGCGACAATCTCCAGCAACAGGTAAGCGTAGAAGGACGGCCTCCGACCCCAGATGTCCTGCAGGTAGCCGAACACATAGTTGCCCAACAGGCCGCCCACACCGAAAACCACCAAAGCCAAGGTCACCAGGTAGCTGCGATCGCACACCAGATTCCACTGCAAAGACGGGCGGTCAATAAACAGATTCGCCTGCTGAGGGCGAGGCATCCTACCTCGGTGACCACAGTGCTGGGATAAATGTCGGTGTCATAGTGCCAGCCGTGACGACAGTCGCCTTGGGCCGACTGCTCTGGAGGGGCCCCGATTTGCCACACCTTGTCCTGCTGCAGTTGCACTGGCGTCCTGTACTCCAGGTATCTCACCAGGTCCGTGTAGTTGCGTTCGTACATGCGGCACTCCGAGTACTCCGCCGTCGCGTTCGGCCCCACATTCAGCGGGATGCTGAGGTTCTTCACTAGGGTGGCGTAGTCGCGGGACCAAGGCTCCAATTCGGGGACTCGACACCAATGCCGTGGGGTGGCAGCAATGAATAATTGACTGTAATTGTTATGCAATTTGAAATGGTTTCCCAATGCTGCCGTTTGTGTAGCACCTGTAAGCGTGAAAGGCGCATGGCAGTGCGGCCGGCAGCAGAACCGAGCATATGATGATCTTCTGGTAGAGGCCAAAGGCGCCCACTTCTTTAAGTACCTCATCAAAGTCCATGGCGATGGCGTGCAACCACAACTTCGGCCCGTCAACAATGAAATCTCAAAAAGCACTGAATTCCCCCAGCATGGCGCGTACGGCTCGCCTTCGGCAAATTGCCGTTAAATTGAAAACATTTTCGTACAGGAATTGAATACATTTTCCCATAGCTTTGCGTTGGGGGTAATTCGAAACGGGGGTGGCCGCCGGGGCGAACTTGATTTTTGTGGTCGCCGTGATTTTGTGCCCCCAAACGAAAACTCAATTGAGTCTAATTATATTACAGCCGTTCGCGTGTGTAATTAATTGGCTGCTGCTGGGCGGCAAGGTCCACCAACCATTACAGCAAATTTGTCATCTCCCATGGCGACGGCTTCAATTTGTTCAATGTTGATGCGAATGTGGGACAACAACGATCCACAGACCCCAATAGCAGGGCTCAGCATACAGAATTGTGTTGCAATTCCGAACGAAACGTACGCCAAGATCAAAGCGAATTTCTTTACATTCTGCCGTTTGTTCGGCGATTTTATTCAATTTTTAAATATTAATTATAACATAGATTTCATAACTGGTAAACAACTGTAAGCAAGTACCTCTGGCTAAGTGTAAACGTGTGTGTATATACTTTGTTAAATTTCATTCATTCCATTGGTTATTTTCGTAGTCTTTGACAAAAGTTATATAAAACGTTGAAGGGTAGGGTACGTATTAGGAGGCGCTTCAACAAAATCGCAATAAATAACAAAAACAAAGAAAATGCCTTAACATAAAAATTAACTAAGTTGGGTAGAGGAGACAAACCCCGAAGTGTGATTTGGAATTCGCTTTGGTATTGGAATACAAAATGTTGACGCAATTTTTGGTTTGTTTGGGATCGTAAGGAAATTCACTAAGAAAATTAATGTGATTGATGTGTTGTTACGGGCCATGCAACAAAATGATGATTAGTGCTTTTAGCTTTCAAAGTAAATTTGTTGTTATTCTCGTTTGTTGTGGTTTTTCATGTTTGCCGCGGAAATCCTTAGTCCCTCGTCAAACCGATTATTGTCAAGATGTACAAGAAGATGTTGACGATGTCCAAGTACAAGTTGAGAGCAGCGAAGATGTACTCCTCGGGGCTGATGGAGTACTTGTGCGAGCCGCCCATCATCAGCTGGGTGTCGTACACCAGGTAGATGGAGAACAGCAGCGCTCCAATGGACGCGTAGACGAGCGTTATGATTTTGCCCTCCACGAAAATGGCCACAATGCCGAATATCAAGAACACGACCATGGCCACGATGAGCACACCGCCGCACATTGTGAAGTCGTATTTGGTCTGGAAAGCGAACAGCGTGAGGGCCAGGCAAACAGCCGCTGTTATGCCCACCGCCATGAGAACCTGCAATGCAACGAGAACCCGTTTAGCCGCAGCGTTCCCATCGAGCTGCTCTCGCTTACCTCGTTGGGGGCGTAGGATCCCGCAGTGACACCCAGTAGGAAGGATTCGGCCACCGTGAACAATCCCAGGAATATGAAATTCATCGGGGTCGTGCGGCGCACACTCTCGCAGCAAGCCATCGCAATCATGGTGACGATTACAACCGCCAAAGCGACCCAGAATAGGGCGGGATTGTTGCGCACAAACACTTGGGTCGGCTTGTGGTAAACGAATAGGGCCACAAATCCGAAGGTGATCATCAATTGTCCCTGCCACAAGGAACGAGATCGATTAATTCGGTTTCTNAACGAATAGGGCCACAAATCCGAAGGTGATGATCAATTGTCCCTGTCACAAGGAACGAGATCGATTAATTCGGTTTCTATAGATCACAGTGGGACTCACCATTAGAATCATGTAGACTTTGCGTATGAATCCCTTGCGAATGCTTTGATCGTCGAATGAGAAGTTCTTCGGTTGCCCCTCGGCATCGTCGTACACCGCACCGGCCCCATAGTTCACACCTGCGGGAGGAGGTTGCACAAAGCCCGGTTGAGGTTCATAGTATCCGCTGGGCGGATAGCCACCCGCAGCCGGCGGCGGATAGCCTCCTTGGGGGTAGCCCCCGGCCGGAGGTGGGTAGCCACCGGGCTGCGTCGGTGGTGGATATCCACCTTGCGGATAACCATAGCCCCCCTGGTTCGGGTAGTATTGTTGATTTGGATCTGCTTTATTTGTCGTTGTCGTGTGGGGGGGGGGGG
>JXPZ01010764.1:0-10010 GCA_001014575.1 Themira minor
AACATCCCCTAGGGAATTTCCTCCCTTTAAAGGACGGGTCCCTAAGCTTTCATACCGTATTTTCTCCATATATCCTCCCCTTCATTGACACAATTTGCGTGCCTTGACTTTATCTGCTAATCGCATTAAAATTGCCAATAGGCGTTTTGCTACCCTTGCCTCCTATGCAAACATATTTTTCTCGTAATATTTTTCACACCACAAATTCACAAAATGCTAACACTAAAACACACACACAATTTCCACTTCACCCATTCCTCTCGGCCCCCCAGCTTTGGGGCATGCACTTCTCATCATTGTCTTTATTGTGTTTCCGTGTTCGTTCGGCTTGTTAAAAATTCCCAAAACAGGTCAAACCTGTAAACACTTTGGTTATAAAATCAACAACAAAAAAAAAATATTGCCTTCCCAGCAATGCATCGTCCCTTGCATCCTCAGTTAGTGTTGTGCATTTCCATTTTCAATTTGCAATTGCACCACAGCCACAACAACAACAACACAAAGAAGAACCAATACGTTGGTTGCGAGAGGGGGGCTTTTGCTCTTGTTGTTGTGTACCCCAGAACGGAAGGAAGGAAGATTTGCTGTTGCGTAGAGAGCAGATCGAGAAGATCCCCTCGCTACGCCACGCCTCGCTACTCCACAATTGCAGCCAATAAACACACAAAACAAACATAGAGCACAGATTTGTATGCTCCGGTGTTTACATGACCAGAAAAGCGTAAAGTCCTTTGGTCTGTCGGTGTTGTTGTTGTGCGTTTGTAGGGCCCTGGGGAAGGGATTAGAGAAAAGCTTTTGAATTTTATGCAATGCCATTGCAGATACGTAATTTGGTTTGCCTTGAAATTTTTCAAAAGAAAATTTCCATACAAAATGCTCTACAATTCTCACTCCTTCTCCACCTTCTTCAAAGCAAACCCAANGAAAATTTCCATACAAAATGCTCTACAATTCTACCTTCTTCTCCACCTTCTTCAAAGCAAACCCAAAGTAATTTTTCATCTACAGCACACTTGCAACTCTGATAATGAATATTGTCATTGCGGGAAAACAGCCTAATTGATAGAGATGATGATTCTTCTGTCGCTGTCGCTGCCGCTGTGATGCTAATTTGAAAAGTGAGCATTAGCATGCCGACATTATAATGTGCATACGTTTAAGTTTCACATACAGGCCGCTTATCACGTACGCGCTGAGCACTCATATTCATAATGCTCGTATGCGTGGGGCGGGGCCGCAGGATGGTCGTTTGCTTGGTTGCCTGTTTGCCACGCCATAGGCCAGAGGGGACGACCGAGTGCATGCATATGCGTGTTAATAAAATGGCTAAGGCTGATGATGATGATGAGTTTCGTTGTTGCTGGCGCTATGAGTTTTTAATGAGAAAACTTTTTTGCCCTATCCGGCAACGCGGCAATGTTGCCATTACAACAAAAACAAAAAGGGCGCACATTCTGTATTGTGCCCTTCCCCCCAAGACCCACAAATAAATTGCAATTAAACTTTCCAACTGCAAATTGTCATCGACGCGTAATGCCGCCCCCACCAACAATGCGCCGAACGTATAAAAATCTAATTAAATTCATTAAATGTTTATTGGTAGTGTTGGTTCCCTACCCCTCAGCCACGACGCTCGCAGTTTTCGAGTATTTTCGCAATAATTCAATGCAAGCATTTCGCATGCCCCAACTGCTGCTGCATGGGCGAATTCATAAGGCTCGAGCTGCTTACCGAAAATTTCGCTGCATGGCGAGGAGTGGGGGAGAGGTCATAATTTGCATTTTTAGTGGCAGCAAATCTAATGAATGGGATGTTCATCTCGTCGAAATGCCACACCAGCCCATTTATTCATTAATCTTCTTATACAGGGGGGGAGATAGCGACTCGGTTCGACGTTGCATTTATGCAATGCCGTCCCCTGTCCGCCGAAAATAAGCTACTTTCGTTTGTTGCTGCCTATCTGGTGGGGTGTGGGGTGTCCTGGGTATGTGTGAGCTGAAATGACACATTCGATATTGCAAGCGATAATTCCCGTCGTCTTATTTAATTATTTAATTATTAGCCTTATTTAAGAGCATTACAAATGTGAGCATTTGGTATNATCGCAATGTGGCCTGCAATGAAGGAGCCTTATTTAAGAGCATTACAAATGTGAGCATTTGGTATTGTTTTTGACAATTCGTTTGAAAATGTATTTTCAGCAAAATCCTCAATTTCCACAGTACTGCCAGCCAGAATGAATGGCCATTTCTTTAAATCGCAAAAAAACTGTGTTCCTCCCTTCAGCAAATAATTTCTTGCGTTCGCATTAAATTTTCGCATGCGTCATCATTTCCACCATCATAATTCAAAAATCACTGACGCCGCTCAATTATATAAGTGCTTAAAAAAACACTCCTCCCGCCAAGGCAGGGGCCCATTAAGCTGAGATGACAATAAAAAATCGCTCAATGTCGTTGACAATGCCTATTAAAATCGTTATGAAGACGTCGTGTGTGGTGCGTGGGCGTGGAGAATTCAGCTCCTTTGAGAACAATTTTTCATAATAAATTATGGGGACAATGGAAAACCACAACCTTCTGATGCTTTAGGGGCTCTCAATAGGCCAGACATTAGGTTTGNTGATGCTTAAGGGGCTCTCAATAGGCCAGACATTAGGTTTGATGTAAGCGATTTGCTAATGAGGTGCTGCAAGTGGTCAATACGGCAACCAATTGAAAATAACTGAAATGCTTAAATTGGAAGAAAACACAAATTTTTTTAGGTCTTTTATAGTATTTTAATATTTTTTTATATTTCTTCACTTTTCATTTTCTTCTCCGATTGTGCCAGCGATAATAATAATAAAAGACAATAAANTTAATATTTTTATATTTCTTCACTTTTCATTTTCTCCTCCGATTTTGCCAGCGATAATAATAATAAAAGACAATAAATTTGGGCTGGGCCTTCATTNTGCTAGGCCTTCATTAGTAACTGGAACACGGCGACCAGACTACTCCCCATTGTGTTCTATGGGGACAATTTTGTGGCAAGGATGCTGCGGACCCTCAAATTGCCGTAATTTGTGTTGTTACTGCGAGCCAAGTAATTTCACTGATACTCCATTGATGATCATTATGCGCTCTTGATTCATGCTTGACGAACATTTCCAAATTATTTATGCAAATTTTTCGCGTTATGTGGGCCGCGCTTTGTGTACGCTGCTGTTGTGTTGGGGCCTCCCCTAACGAGCCGGAAATAATGGTCATCATAAAAATGTAAAAGAAACCGAGATAAAATTCAAAGGTGTGGAGGGACATGCTAGGCGTCATTGCTAGCGGAACTGCCCTTGACCGTCTTTCGCAACTGTGAAAGCCAGCAGCCACCACGTCGACCCGCCAAACAAACAAATTGAAAGTGGTGCGAGAGGGGAGGCTGAAAGCAACCTGAAATGGAAACTGAAAAGCAAATGAGTCCTGAAATAGCCTTGAACACAACAACGATGACATGCATTACGTTGCTCGATGTCGGCGGCAGTTTGCATATGGACGGCGGTGGATGCCTCTAACGATACGGTTGTTTCTCAAGGACCGCTCTCTGGCAGCGTAGAAAATCAACAGCAAAAAATTTGCATTTATGCTTGGCAAACATGACGAAGGAACACCCACACAAACACACAGCTGCTGGGACCGCCCCTCAAGCCATGCCAGTTGAAAACAGGTGAGCTAAGAAGGTGAAGGGCCCAGCACTTACGGCCTGACATCAAGATTGCCATACACATTTCTGTTAAAGAGTTGATAGGGTGGTACTACTCGCCGGGGGGTGGCACAACGAAGATGTTTAAAAATAACACGAAAAGTAGGAAAAAAGCATGTGAAGTGGTTAATGTGAAGCACCAAACAAAAATGAATGGCACAAAATTAGAGGGGTCTACAAAGTTTTCAAATGCCATAAGAAGAGGGTCATTGGGTTGAGGGTAATGCAGCAATTGAAACAAGCGAAGGTTTAAAGTTGAAGAATTTGTCATTTTTGAATATATCAATTCGAAATTGTCTCTGAAGGAGCCACTCGAAAGAGCACACTAATTATGCATAATGGGCAAGTACATACCTAAAACAACCGCTCGACCACAAATCTGCAATGTGTTAATGAAATTCTACTTAATCTCATTCGAATGCTCGGCGCTTCAACAAACTTCATTCAATTTGGACTTTTTTCCCCAAAAAAACATTCATCAGAGATCTACTTGCCAGCACTCCTTCCCCAAACAGTTCGCTGCAGTACGAATACAATTTTGTAGCCGTTTCCGTTCGGTGCTGGGAGAAAGGCATCTCTCCACTGGCACTTGAAGAACGGAACCGGATTGGAATACAGCATTTAATTGAATAGTTTGTGTTGCTCGCACGGTCGAGTGCACAATGAAAATCCGTACGGCATCCGAAACCATCACAGGCGAAAGTGGAAGAGCCCCAGAACATGGACATGAATTTTGTGCCAAAGGAGAGTGTTGTATTTAATTGAAACATTCTTAGAGAAATTCTCTGTTGCAAGTGCAACAAGCGAGATAGAAATGGGGAAGAAGCGCTGCTGGTCGGTTGGGTACCATGACCAAATATGGATTTTCATAAACATTTCTCAAGCCTCCCTCACTTGACCAGTTGGAGAGCCCCGAAATGGGATTTTTTTGTGCTCAGTATGATGAAATCTTTATTGTTGTGTTGAAGGAAAACTTGCAATTTGTTCTCAAACACCCNTTGTTGTGTTGAAGGAAAACTTGCAATTTGTTATCAAACACCCCATCGGGTTATTCCTCGCCGCTCGCCATTTTCTTCTGNAATCCGGTTATTCCTCGCCGCTCGCCATTTTCTTCTGTTCCACATCGACCGTTTTCGTTAGTTCAATGTTGCGATCGGTTTGCGAGAACTTGGCCGTCTCGTCTGTGCGGACTTTGAGATTGTCGCGCAGCTTCAAGGCACGTGTGTCCGTCTCCAGCGAATGCTTCTTGTTCTCCAAATCGATGCCGATGCGTTCCGTGTGCCGGGCCAACTGATTGAAACTCACCTGGGCCAAGTTCAACTTGTCGTGCAGGGCCCGCAAGATGAGCTCCAACTTACGAGCCTCGATCAAGAGGCTCTGGTGGGCAGAGTCCAGACACAGCTCTTGGCCTGAACGTTGGGCGCGATTCTCCAGACGCGTCTGCACCAACTTCAGGCATTCGTTCTTCTCCTGAATGTTCTCCTCGAGAGCCTTGATCTCGCACGCCGACTTGTCCAGTTCGGCGCGCATTTTCTGCTGCTGCCAGTCAAGCTCGTTGACGGCCCGTTGCGTCTCGAAGATGCGCTTGCGTATGGCATAGTCAGTGCGATCCTGTTGGGCCTTCAGTGTGCTGATCGCCTTCATGCGGCACACGAACAACACCTCGCGTATGGCGAACGTGTCGGCCAACTCGTTCTCGGCCATTTGCTTGATGCTGCGCGTATGCTCCAGCCACTCTTGGTACGTGAGACTGTTCTTCGGCGTCCGGGTGGCATCCAATTTGAAGGTGTTGCTCGCCGTGTGCCTGTCCAGTTGCAATTGCTCCTGATCCAGCTGCTCAGTCTCCTTTTTGTTGCTGATCTCGAGGGCGATCTTGAATTTCACGTCGCCCAAACGATTCAGTTTCTCCCATGCCTTTTGGCAACGTTCGATCAACAGACTCTGGTTGTTCTCCAGCACGGTGAGTTCGTTTTTGATCTCCAAGTCAGCCTCGTCGTAGGTCAGCTCTGAGCCCAAGCGGCAGTCGCGCATTGTCAAGCATTCCCCCAGAACAGTGATTGGTTTCTTGATGGCCTCGATTTCCTGCTCGGTGAGGTGCTTTTCATGCGTCAGCTTTTCGGTCTCCTTCAGAATGCGTTCGTATGTGCGTGTGATGGTCTCACGCCAACGTTCCAACTCCCCAATGCGCTCCTGCAGCTCCGTGTTCGTGCCGATCGTCGACCACTCGGCATCGATGCCCGACTCGTTGCGCAGTTTCTGGGAGCTTTGACGCAAGTTAAAGGCATCCTGACGCAGCACATCGGCGGTGCGTCCCAGCTGACGGACACGACAGTTCCAATCGTTTAAATCCAAATGCATCAAAGGCTTCTCCATAGTGGATACCGAACGGAAAGCCATCCTGTTGTGTTCAAGTAATTTATACGCAAACCAAAATTAGATATAAAAAGAGGTAATTATACTCAAAACTGTGAAAAAAAGTTTCAAATTTATGTTCGTCTCCAATGAGTTGAGGAGTTGTAAAGTAAATGTTTTAGTAACTTTTTTGAGATATTAATGAAAAGTTTACTTTTCCTAGGTAAAGCGATATGCAAAGAGTACTTTTTCATTTTAGAGTATTTTTAGTGTATTTTATTCAAAGCCCAAGCAATAAGCTGCGAAACTTACCTCCCCAAATATATCCGCTTGTTGAAAATTACTCTTCATGGCATAGAACCAAACCAAAAAAATACACTACACCACTTTTACCTCCTTCTTATCTCTTTGGTACGTCGTAATCTCTAAATGGAAATTATATTTTAATTACTTAAAAATGTTTTTGGCTTCTCAAGCACCGCAACGTACGTTGTGCGCATTTATTTTGTTGATTTTAAATTCTTACGCAAAACTTTTCAAATCAAAATGGATGAAGGCATGCCTCTGCTCGGTCGTGGTACACCTTACCCACAGAGGGGAAAACAAAATTCCAACAAGAAAAATGTAAAACTTTTCCGTATTTTTCTTGTTGTGACGGCCAAAAAGTTTAGAGTTGTACCTTTGCCGCATTAAACACTTCCTCGTACACTCGCCCAAGAAGGAAAACAAAAAACTATAGAATAAACAGGATGACTTTTTGCCTAGTAGCCCTCGGGCTTGCCGGGTGAGCCGTTCAAGTCTTTCATTAGCGCAGCGCGGGCTAACAAAAGGTAAAGTGAAAAATTTGTGTTGTTGCCGTGGATTGCGGATGAACTTGGCGGAAAATAAAAATAGTGTATATTGTGCTTTCCTCAGGAGACGGGATTTAGTGGAATTTATTATGTTTGCCCGCATTAAGATGAGCAATGATTAAATTTTATACACAAGCCTCAAAGACGCGTGTCCAGAGACCGCCGCGACTGCCGGAGGCGCTTAATTCAACTGTTGAGCAATTTCCCCGACGAAGTTCAAAAGCACGAAACCTGGTCGGTCGTATTAACGAGATTAAAGGTAAGCCAACGATGACGTTAAATTTAGAATAAAAACACNCAAAAGCACGAAACCTGGTCGGTCGTATTAACAAGATTAAAGGTAAGTCAACGATGACGTTAAATTTAGAATAAAAACACAACGAAATTAAGGCAATCGTTTAAATGCATTGCATTTACTAAGGTAAAGAACTCCACACAAAGGAACAGCTTCGACAAGAAGGCGAAAGAGTCTTTGGTTTCAATGATGAAAGAAATCCTTTTTGCATTAAAAAAACACACTGCGAAACTTTGACAATCTTTCTTGGCGCCATTTTTTGTCATTCTCTTTGTGTTTTGATCGGATTTTTTGCTCGGCTAGCGCTTGGTGGGAAATCGTTAGCAATTTGTGACGTTGAACCCGATGGCGTTCCAAAGATAACATAATTCCTGCATAAGACATTTCACTTGATGTGATACTCAAAGTGCGCTCGCCCCCTCAAGGCAGTTTCATTTTTTCCGATTTATGTTTTTTATTGAGTTTTCGTTTATTTAATATTCTTTTTAAAAACCAATCTCCCTTTTATAGTGTATCGGCCCAGTCACTGAGGCGTAAATGTTAGGCCGTTAAAGTCATTTCCACTTAGTGTGTCCAGTGGACCTTTGCGATGTTCGTTTGGTACACGGGTTCCACATGGAGACATCGCCAGAAGCCAAAAGAAAAGGGTTTTGATTTTGTTAAAACTGCTATATAGACTTTCCTTCCGTTTCTCCGGCTGCAAAACTGGTAAATTAGGAGAGCATTAAACGGATTTTATATGCAATTTCAAAGGGGACCACACTGTTAAGTTCGATTTATTTTGCCCATTTTTTGTGTTTGTGTCGCCACTAGCCCGCATTGACCACTTGTGACAGTAATGGCATTTCATCAATAAAGCTTGGACCCAAATTGAAGACTTCGAAATTGCCAAACCTAAAAAAGGGGCGAATGGGGAAGTGTGAAAGTATTCAAAGGCCAACGCACGCAAAAAGGCCTTTGCCCAAAAATCTAAACAAAAAAAATTCAAAAAATGTAGAGAAGAAGAATGGCATTCAATCGACCCAGATTCCGTAAAAACGCACACATGTGCTGGGAATTTCCCGGTTACGCAGTGTGTGGCATTTCCAATTTCCTGTGTTCTAAAATCCCCGTCATCCCACAAAAGTGTCAATGCGTAAAAAACGAACAAGCGAGCAAGGACCCAAAAAAGGGGACATAAATTAATTTTTTAATGCCATTCTCTTACAAAACTTGTGGGTGTGAATGAAATCAGTGTTTATTTACTTTAAATGTGTTCATTTAGACTGGGTTTTATGGAGGACCGAATCTGAACTCGGCACTAACAAGCAGGAGGAGGAGGAGAAAAAGAAAATTTAACGTCCGGCTCTATATGATTGATGTTTTCGTGTTATGGCCATATGTGGGGGATGGCGGTCCAGCCCGGTACAGTGGCAATAACGGAGAGCGAAATTGAAATGACCCTTGGATTACCTAGGTTAAATGCCATTAACCTTGAAACAACAACAAAATGCAATTTCGTTTTTGTTACAGCTCCAACAACGACAACAACATGTGAATGACATTAACTCAGATAACAACACTATCTTACGGGTAATGTCTTGTACGACGCAGTCGTTGCGTTGACATCGTAAAAATCCAATGAATATGAAATTAGGTACGCCAAGGATGGCTCCAACGTTCGTTGACGCTGACGGTGACGGTGGCACCTGTTGACAAATGGCACAATGTAACTGAATTTATTTACGCGTAAAACAAACTACAGGGAGATGAAGACAGAGTGCTCATTCCCGTTCACATTCTCAGTAATGGTGCAACGGTCGCCTCCAACAAATTGCTGACAAACAATAGAGAACGCGTAGAGCACGGAGCTACTTAGTGGAAGTTGAACAAATCGCTTTTAAACTGTAGACGGGCATGGGGAATTTCCTCAAAACGCTGAGGGAGGTGNTCAGCCCCTTCCGCACCACTGCACGCTGTAACAATCGATAAGCCGTTAGATAAACAGTGCTGCCACCAATGATAGACGACGATGGAACGTACACGTGTTCGTGCTAAGCAGTAACGCACACATCAGCGCCCCAGCACTTCAATTGAATTGAAGACGCCGTTGAGGCTGTGGCATTCCGAAAAACAAAAGACCGAAATCTCTGGCGTTGCTTTCGGGCGGGANCGTTGAGGCTGTGGCATTCCGAAAAACAAAATACCGAAATCTCTGGCGTTGTTTGCGGGCGGGATGAGTTGAAAAAAATAATAAATCTTTCATCCGATTTGCAATTCATGAGAATTTTCCATTTTACTTCCTTATCATCAGAAGACGAGCTTGGCAGCGTCGTTATGTGTACGCGTTGCTCAATCTGTCTGCCGCTCACCGGATGGGATGTGTTAATACATTACCCGATGAGTGGGTATCTTCGCGAGGCTTCCTTTTCTTACACGTTACCTTTTTGTGGTGCGGTTGCCCTTGATTTCGAAATGATTTAGTATTAGCCCGGCAAATGATACCTCCGAACCAGCGAACTTTGCGTGCGGTTATGTGCTTTTAACTTGGCTTTCTTGTTCGGTCGCTTTGCCGAAATACATTTAAATTCTATTCTATAATGACAACCGCAAATCCTTCTATTTGGTACTTTTCATTTAATTAGATTACTTTTTATTTGTTCTTGTATTTATTGACTATTGGTCTAGTTTGATTTTTAGTGTTATTTCATTGTTTATAGATTTATTCTCATTAATTCACAAAAATTCCATTAATAATACCATATTATGATTGTATTTATTTGTTAAAAAACATA
>JXPZ01010793.1:0-10238 GCA_001014575.1 Themira minor
CAGCCTTTAGATTGTTACCCCTTCGAGTGACACTCTTGGAAATCAACCTTATTCCGCTGTAATTCAATTAGAAATTCTCAACAATGTTCTGTGGTTCTCATATGGTTGTTGCATGCAAACCTTAACCATTGTAATTGCAGTGGCAGTGGTTCAAGGCCATGCGCCCGGTCGCTGGCAACGGCAAGAAGCGTGTGCCCCCACACTCGGCGGCAATTGTCATGGATGGGAACGAAAGACACACGGGCACACGCTTATTAGCGGGGAGGCCAATACAATGAGCAATTTACCAAATGACAACAAATTTTCGGCGGCGGTTACCGAGCGGCCCGCGGTGCCGGATGAATTTATGAATTGATATAATTTTCCATATGGTTGCTCAAATTGAAGGGGAAAACGCACACACACACACACCGAATGAAGACGACCTAATGTCGTCAAGCGAAACGGTGTCGCCCCTGGAGGGGGCTGAACAAGTCAAGGTCGCCGTTGAGTTACGAAAATTGACAACTATTAATATGAGATTACATGGCGAGTGGGCGCAATCGAAACGGGAATGCCTCAGAACTCTCCGTGGAATTTTACCCGGCTTGCATGGCTTGTTGAGAGTCGTAATTGTGAGTGCAATTACAATTGTCATTGTTGTTGTGGTGTGCAAATCCGCTGAAACTGAGTCAAGTTTATCTTAGATTCGATGGCTGTGAGGGTGTTCATATTCTCGCGGCTCAATTGTAATTGGCCGACACGCTGACAAAAGGCTCGTGGGACTTAACTCTCCCCCTCTTTCTCTCTCGTTCTTATGTGTTTCNAGCCAAAACGCGAACGGCCAGCGCACGTTTATAATGTAACGCTTCAGTAATTGTTCAGTTCGGTTGTTGTTGTTGTAATCAAGCCGAGTTGAAGGAGGATGATGATGATGATGAAGATGAGGCGTACGCTGTCTGAGTGTGGGAGGCACAAAGCAGGAGCGAAGAGAAAACAAACGAAATCGAAATTGAAATGGGCAAAACGAAAACGAACGAACATGGGGCAGCAGTTGTGGCGGCCGGATATTGTATTTGAGAAATTGTTGGAGCGTTATGTTTTAATGATAGGGGCTGGGAAAAACTGAGCACTTGATGACACAGATCTGAGAAGATTGCGCTCAAGAACGAAATTGTTGTGTGTTATTTTTGAATTTTTTGTGAAACGAAATCGATATAATGCATGTACTATCAAAAGACTTAGGAAACGAACTTGAGTGATATTTTTCATAATTAGTTGAGTAGTGAAATGAAACGTAATTGAGATTCGTTATGTGATTTCCGCTGAATTCCATGTGGCATGTGAACTTTGAATTGATCAACAAAAGCTGAGCATGCCGCAAGCTTTAGATAAACAAATTCAAAAATCAACAATCTAAAGAAAACAAACTTGAGATGGTCACAGGGGACACAACGGAGAGCGAGAGAACAAATTCGCAAGCAATTCGCCATTCAACAAATTAGATCATTATGCGGTCTTGTTGGGGCTTTTGTGTGGCTACATCTGCATGGGTGTACGTGTGTGTGTGTTTGTGTGTGTGTGTTTGCTCAAGTTGAATTGCCACTTAAGTGTGGATACGCGACGCGGCAGTCTTGTCATGCGGTCATCGTGTTGAAAGCAATTGTCTTCCAGCCAGCCGCCCCCCCTGTCACTTCCCTTCCACGTTGCCAGTCTTCTTAACCACTCGAAACGTAATTGAGTACGAGATTCGACTTTGAGCTATATAATGACAATCATAACAACGAATATGAAATTTACGATAACAATAACAATGACTGGTGTCGATGATGATGCCAACACATGGGGGATTTTGAATTTCATTACTTTTATAATAATACAAAAATGTGTGTGCATCAGGAAATCCCCGTTTTGTATTTTTAAGAATTTTTTCAAAAATTTGCCTCACATTTTGTGAGCGATTTTTTTGTTGAATTTTTTTTTCGCTCGCTCGCTGAGTAGCGAATTTGTTGTTTCGTTAATTTGTGTGTGTAAAACGGTAGCCGACACTTCAGCGCACATTTGAAATGATCTCTTGATGGTGCCATGCCCCCCCGCCACAACGTTCGGTGGAGGGGGGGGGGCAAAAAGTGGTTCACGCCAAGTGGCCTACGCCCTGAAGGGGCTCACCTCATGATCCCCCGAGACCGAGACATGGCAATGATGATGATGCCAACAACAACAACAACGATGGGCCGAGTGATGATGAATGAAGTCGGCGCGGNAATGATGATGATGCCAACAACAACAACGACGGGCCGAGTGATGATGAATGAAGTCGGCGCGGCGGTAAACGTTTGCTAATTACCCCGGAGCGGAGCCCTCAGAGAAATTGCGTCGTGGGCAAAAGTGAGCAATTTGGAGATTCACTTTCTCAGCAAAGTGCCACAATTAAAACCGCATTTCAATTACTCTAAATTTCGGCATTTCGTAAGTTTTGTTTCATCGAAGCGATGGCTCGGTTCCCATCATTACCGCCCCAGACCGGGCGGCGGGCCATTTAAACGCACTTTAATGCCTCTGCGGCGGGCAATTAAAATCAGCTCGAACGCACCGCTTATCGTGAGGGGGTCATCGGGCCGCTCAGGTGATCAGCGGCGAAATCGAGGGGCCTTCCGTCGCGGGGCGTAGTGCGCCTTAAGGCTCAATTAGAAAGACGTTTCGAAAGTGGCGTTGTTGTTGTTCTTGTTGTTGTTGTTGGTGGTCGGAGGCGCCCGCCATGAGAACCGAATTTCGATGGCGTTTGGAGACAAATCGTTCGGTTCGGGTGCGCTTCCGCTCTTCTTTCTTCTGTGAGGGTTCGTTGCTGGGCTCGCAAGCGAACACACTCACATGGAATGGAAAATTTAAATGCTAATTAGCCAGACGACGCACGACCGGGTGGACGAGGCGCCATCCGTGCGAGCGCCGAGCGGCGGTTGGAAAATTTGTATTGTTCGAATTGCATGGGGGCGAGTGTTGGGCGGCGGGCGAACGGCGGTGGTGGCCTTTTACAATTAAAACGTGATCAATGTAAATAATTCGATTCCAATTTGTATGTGAATTGCAAAATAGGACTACCGATCTACAACAACAACAACAACAACAATTGCTTGTTGTACACCAACAACAAATGCTTCTGCATGANTTGCTAGTTGTACACCAACAACAAATGCTTCTGCATGACCATACCATTACTATTACGATTGCCATTACCATCAGGCACAACAACAACAACAACAACAACAACAACGCCAAAAAGCAATGTCGTTTCAGCGGAGAGGCCATTCGATCGTGCCATCCAGCCAGGATTGCCTTGCCGTGAGAGAGGTGAGCCCCACCCCCTCCCTCTCCCCCCTCCAGGCGAAGCGAGAAATGCGTGAGGCTGAGGTTTTACACATCACAAACAGAAGTGAACCACAACAACAACAACAACAACTTTGGGCCACTCGAAAGCATGCAAAAGCCATAAAAGGCCGAAGCAACAAGTACCGCTCGCTCGTACCAAAAATGATGGCACAAAAATGTTTGCCCGAAATCACAACAATTCAACGAAATGGAAATTACCCAAACCGTTCGAAGGAATGGCGAAAAGTTTTCACNCGATTGCAAAGGGTGGAGGGGGGGGGGAGAATTTCCAAAAACCGAANCATGGCAAAGTGGGGAGGGGGGGGGGAGAATTTCCAAAAACCGAAATTAAGTGATCACTTCATAAGTCCAAACCCAGCATTGACAGTTGAAATATTGAATGCACTGCAAGCGAAATCGAGGCAGTCGTTCGGTGGAGGCCCCTCATCTTTCGATAGGCGTTTTTTCTTCGTTGTTCTCGCCCATTGTTTGATGACCCTTTTGTTGGTGTCATTGTCATTGTTGTTGTTACTGTTGTTGTTGTTGTTGTGTCTGTTATGATCGCCAACGCAACAGCAACAACAACAACAACAGTGGCGTCAGTGGGGAGCGCGCCCATAAGTTCTTACGGTTTTTACGTGAGCTGCCTCCGAGTTGCTTTCTTTGGGCCGAGTGGTCGTTTTCTTTTGTCCCCTTTGTTTTTTATGAATTTTTAAATGTCCAACAATGAAATAAATTTCATCGCCATCCCCACCGAAACGACTTTATGCACTTGTCACAGACATCGATGAATGAACACGCACCGACCGCACCGACGAGCAGAACAAAAGCAGTTTACACGCTCGTCATATGTTAAGTGGCAGTGGCAGTGGCAGTGGCAGAAGGGCGACAACAGGCAAATGAGTTTTACGGTCGATTGTTGTTGTTGTTGTTGTCATCAACATCCGGTTGTTGTGGTGTTCCCAATAAAAACTAAATTAGTATTCTAAGGCAACAACAGCCGCCAGTTACTTGCAGCCAACTGCCATCAAAAGCCAAGGAATCACAGCTACTGTCCGCCCTGCCAGCGATTGTGATTTGATTTTTGTCGGTTCTGTTGTGTTTTCGTGGTGGTGCTTGATGATCACTTTGATATGCAATGCGCAGCACGGCAAATGTCATTATCGATTGCCAGTGGCCAATTCATTCATACGGCTGCGGCCATCCGTCATGTCGCCATTCATAAATTTATGGGCCGACGCGATCAGATCGTCACGTCGTCGAGCAAAAGGGCTGCACAGGAAATCTGTTGCCCCCCCCCCCGAACATGTGGCCGCTGAAATCGCAACATATGGCCATTTGATTTCAGTTAGAAATTCGAAGATACCCACTCGAGGAAGGGACGCTTCCGTTAGCGATGAAGCCTCTCTCGCCTCAATGCTAATGAGAACTGGATGTTCGTCTCGGGCAAGGGGGTTCCGTTAGAAGTGACCTCGCAGTGGGTGAGAATCGACTGGGCAGTGGAGAGCCGACATGAGCAGCCCCACACACAAAAGAATTGAGTCGAACGCGACGCCCTGCCCACTGGCGCGGTATTGAAAGCACTCTCGAGCGGTTCTCAGAAGCCAGTGGGGCGACTATTTCAAACATTCGATTGTCTTGTCGTGTAAGCGGCACCGTACACACCGGCGACATGCCACTGCTTCCCCAACTGTGTTGAACGCATTCCGCTGCCGCTGCCGAGGACTCTGCCGCGCCGAGTTGTCGCGGCATTCGCGGCATCTTGAGTGCGTACTCAAATTGGCTGCCACCGAAACCAAATCGATTGCCGAGGGCAACCCCCACGCCCCCACTGGGGGGATCACATTTTGCACCTGTTTACGAGGCGGCCGATGAGCGGTTTGGCAACGCCGCAAGATGCCGCAGCTCTGATAACAGAGGCATGTGGCAAACAACCGAACAAGCTCGATTGCCTCATTGGCCAGCATTTTATATCATGCGAGACGATTATTGACAACAGCCACCGAACAAGTCCATTGCATACTTGCGATGACGCAAAGAAAATGTAAAAAAAAAAATTTTTTTTTTAATTTGCAACAAAAATAAAAAAAAATCGTTGAAAATCTGCAAATTGAAAGGAAATGGAAATTTTAAAATTCCAAAAAAAAAATATTTTTTTTTTTTATTTCAATCGCCCCCACTTTGCATGCCAGGAAGGGGCGGNAAAAAAAAATATTTTTTTTTTAAATTTAAATCGCCCCCACTTTGCATGCCAGGAAGGGGCGGCTCGTTATCGCCGATCGCCGATTGCCGGATTGCCTATATCGGCAAGCCATTCGCCATAATGACAAAAGCGAGGGCCCTCATGGGCGCGCCCCTTGCATTAGTAACGGCTCACGTATCTGCCACAAACGACTTGTGCCTGAGCGCGCGGGCTGCCCACGAACATGACGAAATGCGTAATGCGAATTCTGGCCGGCCCACGGCCCGCGGCCCTCGGCCCGTGTTCTGGACACGCCTGCAGCACGAGTTTCAGCTGAAATCGCTGCAAATTCTGATTAAATGCCGGCCGTTGCGGGTGCCTATGAATGAATGGGCCTAGTGCCAGCGTTTTGCGAATTCGCTGAGCGCTTCTTGGAAATGCCCGCCAGGCCGAAGCCTAAAATTACAAATAAAGCACATGTCAACGCACGATGACGCGCATACCAACGAGCTGGTGGTGGTTGTGGTGTTTTCAATCAGTCAACTCTAAGAAATATGAAAATCGTTCGAAGTTTTCATTTGAATATAAGCGCGAACGAAATTCCCGAGGGCAGCTGCACTTAACCCTAATTTCTCGGGTTGAGACACTTTTTACGGGGACGACGCTAAAACATCTGTAAATGCCATTTCGTTTACGTTTATCGAACGTAAATTATAACACAACAACAACAATAACAACATGGCAAACGAAAACCTAGCCCTAGATATGAGGAACACAAGATGAACTGATAAAAATCATAAAAAACCAACACAAAACCGAAGGAAACTAATCGTGCGGGCTTGATCGGTCGTNTAACGACATGGCAAACGAAAACCTAGCCCTAGATATGAGGAACACAAGATGAACTGATAAAAATCATAAAAAACCAACACAAAACCGAAGGAAACTAATCGTGCGGGCTTGATCGGTCGTTGTGGCGGAGGGGGATGGGGGGAGATAAAAATCAACAAAGATTGCCTCGTTAAAGGTTAAACGTTGGACAGATGGACGGACGGACGGATGGATGGACGGATGGGTGACACCAGCCCAAAGTAATCAGGGCCAGAGCGAAAAAACGAAAACCGAGAAAAAAACCCACGGCGAGAAATGAGAACGAGAACGGTTTATTGTTTTTGAGCGCGGACGGACGGAACGAAGGGACAACTAGACAATGGCGAAGTGCAAGGCACACAAATTAATTTCTGTGGTCCGGCAACATGTGCGGTCACAGGAACTTGGCGTACGGAGGACACCCTCACCTTTGCCTTCACACGGTTGCCCGTAATGACAGCGAGACGTCGACGTTCCCGAACAACACCAATACCAACACCACCACCAAGACAACGATGACGATGCCAGTGCAACATGCTGTGGCGATACCAACAACAACAGAAGCAAATCGTATCAAAAGAATGTCGTTAAAATTACAATTAAACGTACAAAGGCAAAGGCCATGGCAGACCACTGCAGCGTTTACCCAGAAGAGTGGCCCTCGCGTCGACGTCGATGATGATGACGATGATGACGATGAAACAACAACAACAGCAGAACAACAAAATCAGATCAGATCACAGATCATCGCAGGATAATCAACGAGAGTCGTCCTCTAGAACAAACGGTGCAGGGGGTCCACAAAGACGATCCATAAAATATGGGAGAAATGAAAAATGAGCTGGAAATTAGAAACAAAAACAAAGGGAATGTTATAAAAATTTGATTGGGTCAGCCACGCCCATCGGGGAGTTTGTTCTAGTTACGAGTTACCCTTNGGCCACGCCCACCGGGGAGTTTGTTCTAGTTACGAGTTACCCTTTGAAAGTCACACAGAACTCAAAGGGGGGGAGGGGGGACCAAAAAAATGTATTTGAAAATTTTCAACTTGTTTGAATTTCGTATTTTAGTTCATTGTCTTCTCGTAGCGATCATGTCCTGGCACCAAATGGCACCATTAATTTGTATAATTAATTTTAATTTCATTTTCATATCGAGAATCCATAACGAAACTTGGTCGCGTCGTGGTTTCAGGTGTTCGCAGCGTGGCGAGCCGTGTCTATGTTGCACTGGGGGGGTGTTGGTGTGTTTGTTTTGCCGATTGTGTGTCTGGACTGGACGCACACACACTCGCTCACACAAATCATCGTCATCACATTGGCCCGATAATCAAGTGCCCGACGGGTGGCTGGTCTCGAGAACGCAACGACCGGCCTGGGTCCTCTCACTCACACAGAGAGATCGCCTGACGATGATAAATGCCATAATTTAATATTCGATGTCATTGTGGTGGTCAGTTAGTTGGTTGTTGGTTTCTCGCGCCGGAGACGAACTGCACGATGACCGAGATTCCGAGATTCTCTCGAACAAGCACGCGGCTGGGCCACACAAACGGAGAGCATTGCAATCGCAAGAGGAACAACCGACAACGTTTTTCGGAGGTCGCAGGCACTTAGTTTTACAGTCAGCCTAATGAAGGCCTCTGCTGTTGCGCATCCATTAGATGACACTCTAATTAACTCAAACCCCGCAAACCGAAATGAGTGCACACCTCAAACAAGCTGCCCTATTGTTGTTGTTGTTGTTTGCGTTCGTACCTTCGCCTCCGGTTGAACCGACTTGTTGGCTTTTAACTCTTGCACAAACACACACACACACACACACACAAAGGCCGGGCGTACTCCTTTTGCGGCCCGCCATCAACAGCCTCTCGCTCGACGCTGCTGTTTACTTAGGAATGGCCAAGGCAAACAGAATGGAAATCAAAAAAGGAGCCCCGGCAAATGGTTTCAAATGCTTAAGGAAGTCGCTAAGCCCCGACAACGACAACGAAATCATCAACGAAAATTACTCAAATATTTACCCAACATGATCACCGCATTGGTGCGGCTTATTAGAACATCAAAACGGCCAGCTCTGAGGGGAAAATAAGCGTGAAAAAGGTAATCAAATGGCCACAACAAAGGATTGAGTAGGCAAACAAGACGCAAATGGATGGCCAGCACACACACACACACACACACATACACGAACACAACGGCAACGATGCTCATGCGATCGGCCGCCGGTACGAGGAAGAGCGTGCTCTCATTAGCATTTCTCCAATGAGGGGGGGGGGAGCAAACACCAAGGGCGAGGGCGAGGCTTGGCGAGGGACCCCCAAAAGTAGCCTTTATGGAATTTCCACTCGGCACTGCCTTTGACAAATGCAAACAGCTCACAGAACGGCGGCCTGCGTGTGATTCGGCGTATGTGGGCCGCTGTGGTCGGCGGTGGGATGATGACTTTGGGCAGCGACACGATGTTTGCGTTGTTATTAGAACACTTTGCATTTAACACGGACACGACGAGGCGGCGAGCTCTCAGAACCCGGCCGTGCCGGAGTGGGGGCTCTTTATGAGGCCTCTTTAATAACAGTGCTCAACGGCATGATGAAGTTCGCCAGAGAGTCCTGCGCGTCGGGAGGATTTCTATGAGCTCGCCAAGGTAATGNAGGAGTGGGGGCTCTTTATTAGGCCTCTTTAATAACAGTGCTCAACGTCATGATGAAGTTCACCAGAGAGTCCTGGCTCTGGGAGGATTTCTATGAGCTCGCCAAGGTAATGGCATTTGGGCCGTCGACTTCGTTTTGGCCCTCATTCGTGCGTTCCCCCACACTCCCCCAATGCGTGTTGTTGTTGTTGTTGGATGCCGGTGCAACATCAAAGTGCTCAATGAGAGTGTGAACGGGTCTTGGCCGATTCGGTTGTTCGCCTTTCTCGCCTTAGATTGCCTTTTAATGCATGCGATTGTGTTTTTCTTCATCGCCATGCCGTCCCCTCCGCCGCCCCCCTCCCTGGACAAAACGTTCTTTTGAAATTTTTTATTTGATGGCAATTTCGTTGGCGAATGCCATAAAACTGGTTGCCCCCAAAGGGGGGGGCTGAGCGGGGTATCTTGCATATTTCATATTGCCTACGAACGGCGGCCGTATGCACGGGCTTAATCATTTATTGCGGTGCAATATTGATGATCCTAAAATGCTCAACACACTCAGGAGGGGAGGAGGGGGCGAATATGGAGAGCCAGTGTGGCAAGCCGAAGATGGACATGTGATAGACGCACCGGCGTTTGCAGCACTCCAAATGGGGACTTGCGCGATGAGAAATGAATGTACCCCACGAAAGACTTAAGACACAAACTTGAAAAAAAATGCTAGACATTTTTTGTACGAAAACTTGAACTCTCTCTGAAGTCTCCAACATGAAAACAATGAAATTATGTTTGTTGTGAATGCCGCCGCTCGACCGTTTAATGTATAACATTTCAAAATTTTATTGACTGTCAAAATGCAGGCGCCAAGGCGAGGGCCGGTCTGCGGAGGCCGTTCGGTGAATGATCGAGCGAACGGCCGATCGATCGATGATCAAATTACATTAGTGTCACATATTTTGGTGGCGCCACCACCAAAACCACCGCCATTGTTCTCGTTTCAAGCGGGCGATGCCCGTAATGGCCTGTGTCCCAGGAGGGGGGGGGGAGACAAGTTACCATTCAATTATGACTATAAAAGCAACAAATTTACGAGATGCTGTTGCGCTGGCATTACCATACATGATCGCTGGCAATTAATAATGAAGGAGAATGACTAACGAGATGGGGAAGTTTGATTTGTTTTGGAAACTTGAGTCCCAGAAGATGG